>AWWV01014319.1:0-37601 GCA_001974805.1 Corchorus capsularis
TTTGCTAAGTATGTGTTCTAATTTGTTGGAATTGTGTATTTGATCCTTATTTGAGAAAATATTAAAACGTTTAGTCCTTATTTGAGCATTTAGCCTTGGCAACAGGGCTTATTTGGCTTTTTTTTAAGAGTTCAGGGGCTTATTTGGCCGAAATAATAGTTCAGGAGCTTATTTGACGGTCCGGTGTAAGTTCAGAGGCCTTTTTGCCCATTAAGCCATACTTTAAAGGACAAAACCTCCGTAAGCTTATAATTTAAGGGGAAAAAGTCATGTAGCCAAAAAAAAAAAAAAATCCAAATGATTATGCTATCTCAAATTATTAAAATCAGAACCTCTATGCCTATCCAATTCTTTAATTTGCCCTCGACTCTATCTACAACATATCGCAACACCCCACATTCAGTCTTTTTCCCCAAGTTGATGGAAATGTTCCCAAGTGGGAAAGGATTCTGATCGATTTTTTTTTTTAAAGGCAAAGTCAGAGATTTTAACTAATGAAATAGGCATAACAAGGTACATAAAACAGAAGACAGTCCAGCCACAAGCATCAACAACATTCCAGCCAACATAGAACAGAACCATACAGAAATAGGAACCCCCACAATGCTTATTGCTTAGCAAAAATAGTTAATGAGCGGTGAACTGCGATCAATACCTCCTTGACAAGGATGTCGACTGCTTCTCAAGTTTTTCTTTGGTTAATTGTTATGATGATCATTATTAATTTGTTCAATATTTATATCAAACTTTCTTTTCAAACCCTTACATTATTTAAATAGCTATCGATTTTTTATTAATTATTTGGACTTTTTTTAAATGACTTGAATTTAACTTTTGTTAATGACTTTTTTTATAATTTATCTAAATTATATTTAAATATTTAATTCAACACATTTTCTATGCAAAAATTAATCAGACTACCCGTGGAATGCGGGTGGACATTATTATCAGCTTAATGCTCAAAATCCCCCCTGAAGTATAAAAAAAAGGACATTTTATCTCCTAATCTTTTTTTTGTCCAACTTTGCCCCTTGAAGTATGAAATAAGGACATTTTGCCCCCTGCTATAACAGAATTTAGTCATGTGAGTGCATGTCACTAACGGGTCTGTTGACGTGGATTTTCCATGCTAGTTAAAACTGGGCCCCACATCGAGTCAATTGATAAAAATTCAGAAATTGATAAAAATTCAGGTGGGGCCCATATTTTGGCTGATATGGAAATTCCACGTCAGAAAAAAACCTCGTGTTAACAGACCCGTTAGTCACGTGCACGCACATGACTGAATTCTATTACGACATGGGTCAAATTGTTCTTATTTCATACTTCAGGGGGCAAAGTTGGACAAAAAATATATTAGATGGCAAAGTGTCCTTTTTGTGATACTTCAGGGGGATTTTGGGCATTAAGCCCATTATCTAGTAAAGATATAAAGCTACACGCGGGACAAATCAAATTGGAAAATGAATTAAACTTCTTACCGTAGCTAGACTTGACTCTATAATATCACAATATAATCTTGACTAATGCTACACAATCCACCTATTTAAGCCGCAAAATGTCCCGCCTGATGTGTCATTGAAAAAATTACCATAATTTTTAAAATCCTATTTAATAATAATACCCTAAAATCAAGGGATTTACTCTACAAACCCTCATTATTTATAATAGGAGCTAAACCTGTAATTAATTTGTTACCTTAATTATCAAACGGGATAACTAGTAATAAAATCAGGCGGGTCAAAAAGTATTTTCCTATTATCTTAGTTAAGATTTTCGTGGAATCTTGGTGTATATTTCAAGATAATAAGAGCATATTTGTCACGTGATCGATCCCCAATATCGGGACATCACAATAGAGTTATGTAATAGCTCCGTTAGATATGTGAATATTTTCTGCTAAAAAAGACAAAAAAAAATTCATATCCCTGACTTGTTGTTAGCTCTGTTTAATGAATATTAATTTTAGATTTCAAGTGTGTTGCACATGACCCAAATGCTCTCTTGGATTGGAAGTAATATGTGCCTTCTTAATCGGTGTCAGATTATGTGCATCACTCTCTCCATCACCACTCCTACTATCAGATCATGATGGAATCTCACTGGCCATTTTTACAACCTTAAGGAGGAGTTTAACTCTCCTCTGTTTGTTTTTTAAATTAAAATAAAATTTTGGAATTTCGTAATTAGAAGAATGCCTATAGGCCTTATTTGTTCGCCCCTGCATAAGTTTAGACCCAAAATGTCGCAATTAAAAGAATTAGGCCTAAATTGATAAACCTGCAAAGGTTTTGGACTTTATAGAATTTTTCGTCATCCCAATCGCATACATATACATAGTACATACCTACCCATAATTAATCCCTAATAATATTTTATTTTGTCTTTGTAGAAAATTGAAAAAAAAAAAGTTTCCTATGAACTGCACAATATATTTTAATGAACTCGGCAATAACGCAAATGCAATCCTACGTACTTACTTTATTTTGGAAGATCTGATAAAAAAAAATGAAGTCACATCCCTAATAAGAATTTCTTGTGCCTTGTTAGAAAATTGGGGAAAAAAAAGTTTAATGCGAAATGCTCATACATACATATATAGATATTATAATCAACTTGGCAATAATGCTTATCTCTTGGCTCAACGATAAAGTGTATGCTCCCTGAACTGCAATGTTTTGGGTTCAAGTCCCCACCATATACGTGTGGGTTTTGTGGATTTGTTTATGGTGATTATTATCATAGTTTTGTTTGTTTGGTTATTTCTCATTATCACCTCCTTAAAAAAACTTGACAATAATGCAAATTAAAATATATATGGATTAGCCTACGCTGACGTTGCAGACAATTTTTTTTTAATATGAGCTTATTGATAAGCCTGTTATAACTCTTAAACACATAAGAGAAAATACAAAGATAGGGTCGTAATCTCTATCGTCAAAAAAAAAATAGATTGTATCATAGTTTTGTTTGTTTGGTTATTTTTCATTATCACCTCCTTAAAAAATTTGCCAATTATGCAAATTAAAATATATGTGGATTAACCTGTGTTGACGTTGCAAATAATTTTTTTTTTTTGAATATGAGCTTACTGATGAGTCTATTATAACTCTTAAACATATAAGAGAAGATACAAAGATGGGGTAGTAATCTCTATCGTCAAAAAAAAGTAGATTGGGGTTTTTAGTAATGTGTTTATACGTGAATAGGCCCATTGAATCTGAGCTTACTAATATGCTTCTTATAACTCTTAGGCCTAGTTTGGTATTAAAGTTACAGTTTGAAAACACTCGATTTGGAAGAATAAGTGATTTTGAAAAGTGTTTTTTAAATTGTAGTTGAAAAATGTAATTATGTTTGGTATTAATGTAGAAAATATGGTAGAAAGATGAAATGTTCAAAAATGATATTACTTAGAATGAAAAGAGAAAAACTATTTAAGGGAGTCATTTAATGTCTAAAAGTACTTTTGAAATGTAAAAACATCTACAAATTAGTTTTTAAGGTTGGTTTGGCTTTTGGGGTGAAAATTAGCTTTTTATGCAAACCATGACTTGTCGGTATTGCGGTTGAGGTGAAAAGCAGCTTTTTTTTTTTAATTTTTGAACGCAATGCCAAACCAATCCTTATTTTTTTAAAAGAAAAATACTGTAATTTTCATTTATATAAATGAAATTATAAAATAGTAACTAGAAATTACAATAGTTTGAATAAAGTATTCATCCTTTGCGTTTAGATCTTGATCTTGCTTCACGACCCGAGTCATCTTGATGATTTGGAGTCTCAAACTTTCTTCATAAGTCTCTAGCACGTGCGACAACTCTTCGCTCTCGTTTCTGTGTAATTTAATCAACAAAAAACTTTCAAAAGCGACACAAAGGTGAGTGATTCGAGAACCCCCTTGATTAACCTGTAGATCGTAAAGTAAAATCATATCAAAACTAAGATGAACTGTCTTCAATCTATGTAAACTTGGAGACACACTAACAGAATGTGACTAACTAACTGACTAACTCAAACTCAACAAACCGACTCAAAAATTCAACTAACCCAACAGATATATAGATCTGAGGAGATTATTTTGAACAAAAGAAAGAAAACAATAAAATCAATACCTCCTCCTCCCCTTGATATGATCAAGAGGAGGAGGAGTGTAAAAAAAACTTGGAAGAAAACTAAAGAATTTGGGGAGAGAAAAAAAGAGAGGGGGCGACTAGGGTTCTCTTAAACCAATCCTTATTAAATACATATAGAAGAAAAGACAAAAATGGGGTAGTAATCTCTATCCTAAACAAAAACGTAGATTTTGACTTTTAATAATTTTGGTGGGGCAAAATATGTGTGTGTATAATGCAATCCTACATACCTACCATATTTTAGAAGATTTAAATAAAAAAAAAATGTCACAATCCCTAATAACATTTTCTTTTTTTCTTGTTAGAAAATTGAAAAAAGAAAAAAAAGTTACACGTGAAAATGCACATACATATTTAAATCAATTCGGCAATAATGCAAATTAACATGTAATATACAAGACACAAGGTGGTTTATGACAGTTTTTATTTTAAATAGGTAGTTTCTTTAAAATAATATAAATAAATATAAATATTATATTTATCCTATAATATGTAGTTTTTATATAAAATGGGTAGTTTTTATTTTATTTTGAATTTTTAAAAAAACTGAGTTTGTCTCCGAGTCAACTCGTGAGACAAACTCAGGTTTTGACATTATAATTAGTATAGATTATGCAATCCTATCCTAACTACTTTATTTTAGAAGTTTTTTTTGGTAGAATTATTTTAGAAGATTTAACTTCTACATATCCATCATTCATTAGGAGAAGTCTCTTGGCTGGTAGAAAAGTTATTATTGAGGGCTCAAGATGGAGGATTGGCTCGGGATATTCAGTTCATGTGTGGGAGGATAAATGGATTAACAAACCACCGTCCTATTGTCCTCAGCAGCTAGATGGTGTTATGTCGAATCAACTGCTTGTGGCTGATTTGATTCATCAGGCTGATCGGCGATGGTTATCTGAAAAATTGCAGGAGCTATTTATTGCAGAAGATGTGCACCGTATAATGAGTATGTCGCTGCCACTTGAGTTTGAAACGGACAGCTTAACATGGAACCATTCAACAGTTGGTGAATACACAGTGAAATCAGGCTATGTTGTTGCTCGAAAACTTCTTGGCAACAATGAACATCCACACCAACAACGATCTCCCATTTGGCGAATGGTATGGCAATCTCATGTATTTCCAAAAATTAAATACTTTATGTGGAGATTAATTTGGAATATTTTGCCTGGAAAATCAAATTTGAGACATAGAGGGGTTGACATTGAGGAAGATTGCAATGTTTGTTCTGGTATTGAATCTTCCTTGGCTCATGTCTTTTTTGAGTGTCAATTTGCTAGAGCAGTTTGGAGTTTATCTTGCCCTTGGATGATCCAATTTTTGGAAGACTCACATGGTTAGAATGATTTCTGGAAGAATCTGTTTGTAACAGCCAATGATGAAGAATCATTAGATTTGCTGTTTGTCACCCTCTGGCTTATCTGGTATAATCGAAATAAATGCATCTTTGATTCGAGATGCCTTCTTCCCAGTGCCTTGGTTCATCGAGCAACAGAAACTCTTTTGAACCCAATTACAACAACTGCTTCTAATCAACCTGAGTTACCCTCCACCTGGACTCCCCCGCCATCAAATGTTTTGTGCTTAAATACAGATGCGTCGTATACTCAAGGTAATGGGTATTCAAATCTTGGAGCAGTGATTAGAGATTCATCTGGAAATATCATTTGCTCGGCTATAAAGCATGATTCTCATACAATTTCTGCACTCCACGCTGAGGTTCTTGGCATACACTTTGGTTTGCAAACAGCCCTTAGATGTAATGTTGATAGTATTGAAGTTCAGACAGATTGTTTGCTAGCTGTACACGAGATCAAAAAAGGCAAAAAATCAAGATTGGATGCTGGGCGTTTAATCACTGAAATTAACCATTTAGCTTCTTTGTTTTCTCATTGTTCCTTCACTCATATTAGGCGAAATTGCAATGTATTAGCTCATTGATTAGCAAAACAAGACTTTGGTGTTACTGCTAACTATGTTTGGTATGGAGTCTTACCTCCATGCGTTTGTAATCCTGATATTTAATCAATATCAAGTACTACTTTTTCACTCAAAAAAAAAAACAAAGAGGAATATAGGAGGAGAAGATAAAAGGCCAAAAAGGAAAAAAAATGAACAAAAGAAAATAAGAAGATCATAAACAATTAAATATTAATATCTTACATCTACTAAGAAAATTAAAAAAAAAAAAAGTCACACAATCTCCAATATAATTTATTATAATTCATTAATAAATTCATACAAATTAGACAATTTATTAGGCCAAATGTATTATCACTAACCAATTGGTTTGGCAAATAATGAAAGGGAAGGCACGTGAAAGGTGAGCCGGCAAGGAGAGGAGTTATTGGATGGGATTCGGCTAGGTGTGCTTTTTGTCATGAGGATATCGAATTGGTCAGTCACTTATTCTTTCATTGTATTCATGTGTGGAAGGTTTGGTCTTATTGTTGTAACTTGTGGGGAATTAAGTGGGTAGCACCTTGGTGCGCTAACAAGATTATTATTGCATGGCAAGGCCTACAGGTTAATCAAAATAATAACAAGAAACCTTTGTTGTTTTTGGAGCATCGATTTGGTTTCATCTTGCAAGCTAATTATTGAAACAAATTCAATGAATGCCTTGAGTTGGACGACTCAACCAGCTTTGACCCCTTGGAGAATGAGGAAAATTATATTGCAATCAAAACCAAGATTTCTGATTGGAGGTACCAAGAGCATCAAATGTACTTACCCACTCTCTTGCTAAATTAAACAAGGGTTCAAAGAGAAGTTGATTTACTGATGGTTAACAAATGATTTGTAATTCTGTTGTTTTCTTCTTGAACTTGTTGCTGCTGCTTTTTGTTGTTGTAGCTGGCTGTTTGTATTTAATTTTTGCAAACTAATAAAATCCATTTTGCCCTTAAAAAACATATATTGAGATCTAAGTCCAAGTTAAAAATAAAGCACATTTTTAAGTAATGACATTTTAGAAATAATTTTAAAAAATAAAGGTATTGTCGTGAATATAAAAGTTTTCCAACTTTGGTATTTTTATATATTGTATTGTATAGATTATTCTCCATTCCACCCAAAAAAAGACCAAAAAAAAAAAAAAAAAGATATGCAAATCTTTATGACTATAATAATACTCTACAGAGTATTATTAATATATCGAAATCAAGATCTTGTTTTCATTATTTTTAGATTCATTAATATATCGAGATCTTTTTTTGAAGATAAAATAATATATCTAGTTGTAAGATCAGGCTAATCATGTTAAAGAATAACTAGCCAGATTATACGGTATATATGAAAAAAGAATTTAAAAATCTATAGCATCATCTAAAAAGGGATGGAAATTAATGTGCAGTGCTATATATATGCTAATGTAATGCTATCGAAGAAACTTGTTATAAATAGTCTTAAAGCCCTTAAATCAACACTACAACTCCACCCCTCTTATATATAGCTTTATATCAAAACATGGCAGCACTACAACCAATTCTTGCCACTTCCTCTTTCCTCTCTAGGCCTATTTCTCGCCCAATCTTTCAAGTATCCACAGTAAAGGGAAAATATGGTTGCTTTGCTTCGAATAACTTACCAAGAAGAGCTGCATCATTGAAAGCCAATCTTGCAAGATCATCAGCAGATGCCGCCACTCCTACCCATCAAGAAGTTGACCGTCCCTTGGCATACTTCCCTCCCGACATATGGGGCGATTTTTTCATAAATCTTCCATTCAGTGATTCGGTGAACTATAATATTCCATTTATTTTCCAATCGTAAGTAGTTAAGTACATTAAACATTGCATGCTAATTAATGAAAGCATTTTATGATTCTTTTTGTATGAAGGAATTTGAATCTTACTCCAGAGAAGTGGAGGCCCTCAAAGGAATGGCGAAGAATATGTTAATGGCTTCTTCAAAAGATCCAATAGAAAACATATTTATGCTTAACACTCTCTATCGTTTGGGTCTTTCATATCATTTTGAAGACGAGATTGAGGAGCAACTCAGTCACCTTTTCATGATAATACCGGAACTTTTGGATAAAAAGGACTATGACTTGCACACCACTGCAATCATATTTCAAGTTTTTAGGTCCAACGGTTATAAAATGTCTTGTGGTAAGTCCAATATATAATTCATATTAAACCAGCTGGTTGATATATAATTCATGATAGATGCTATTTCTTATATATGGATATTATATTTGATGTATACATACATATTATAAATACTCTTCACTGTCAAATATATTAAAAAATTAAAGACAATATTGTCTAGATATACTTTATTTCTCATATATATGAGTCTAAACTATGTGGAAATATGTAAATAAGCATTTGCTGAAATTTCAAGGCAAAATTCAAACGTTTACTATAAATATCTGTCGTTTTACTGCATTTTTTACCACTTATTTTTTAAATTCATCGATACCTCGATATATCCATTCGATATCTGTAACGATATCTGTATTAAACTCCTTGATTGGTGCAACATATGGTTGATGTATTTTGAGCTGCAGATGTGTTCAGCAAATTTAAATATGGTGATGACATGTTTAAGGAAGAAGTGGCAAGTGATATCAAGGGTATGATAAGCTTGTATGAAGCTAGTCAATGGAGACTGCACGGAGAGGATATTCTAGATGAAGCCCTTGCTTTCACAACGTCGCGCTTGGAATCCATGGCAAAGCAAATATCAGCTTCCTATCTTGGAGACTACATTGAGAAGGCCTTGTACCGGCCTTACCACAGAGGGGTGCCTAGATTGGAAGCAAAGAACTATATTTCTTTTTACGAGAAAGATGAATCTGGGAATGATATACTACTCAAGTTTGCTAAATATGATTTCAATCGGGTTCAAATGTTGCACCAGCGGGAACTTAAAGCCCTCACAAGGTAAATTATATAATTTAGAAACCCAAGTTGCCTTGTTTTTTTTTTTTTTTGGTTCAAAAGTTGCCTTGTTTTTAGGTATTAATTTAGACACAACTTTCATATTTTTTCATAAATTCCAGCTCTACCAAAAATGTAAATTGTACTTAATTAATCAATTAGAAAAGGTAATTTAATAATTTTGGTTGCAGTTGGTGGAAAGAATCAAATATCGAAGCACGAATTCCATATGCAAGACATAGAACTGTGGAGTCTTTCTTCTTTGCAACAGGAATGTATTTTGAACCACGTTTTGCACGTGCTCGCGACATATTCACTAAATGGTTGTTAGCCTTCACATTTCTAGATGATAGCTATGATGCATATGGTAAATATGAAGAACTCAAACATTTCACTAAGGCTTTGGAAAGGTTACTCTCTCCAGCATTTCACTTTACTCTTGATCACTTCTGCCCCCATAAGATATATATGTTAAACCATGTGTAAGAGAAAGGTCTTTATTGCTTTGATACTTATTTCATCTTCAGATTCGATATTAGAGCAAAGGATGAGCTGCCAACAGAGTACTTGAAAACACTATATGAGGTTGTCATGAATATTTTTGCTGAAACAGAGGAAATGATCAAGAAAGGAAGAGCCTACAGTGTATATTATGCCCTAAAAGAGGTAAATTAATATTACGATCTGACCAATGGCAATCATAAATGACTAGCTGCTATATTTTAAGTAGTTTGCGAGCTTAAATTTGTTAGGAGACTAGTTAGATTTGTATTGAGGTTTTTAGAGATAGTAATTGGTAGACAAAAAGACTTGGTAAACAAGAATCCTAATAGAAAAGGGATTATTTGGGGTCATTTGGCAACGTTTTCGTTTTTCTGTTTTTTGTTTTTGTTTCGTTTTTGTTGCGCTGTCAATTTTTAAAAACAAAAACATGTTTGGATATACAATTTGGTTATATGTTTGTAAATTAAAAAAAAAAACTAGAAAAAAATGGTTAAAAAGCATGTGAGTTACTGTTCATCATTGTGCTTCTGTGTTTTGGAAAAACATGAAAATACAAAATTCTTGCTTCCACTTTTTTTCAAAACACTACTTCTGTTTCCAAAATTTTGGAAAATAGAAACAGCCTGCCAAACATGTTTTCACTGTTTTGTTTCCAAAAACAGAAAATTGGCAACAGAAAACAGGAAACGGAAACGATATCAAACGAGCTCTAGAAGCTAAGTTTGTGTTAGTATAAATAGAGAGTTTTCAACAGGATTTTGTATGATGGTAGAAAAGATGCAGTCAGAGTTGTGGATTTGGGTGGAGGCACCTCATAGGACAAAAGGATGGTCCTAAAGTGTGTGTGTGTGATTGGTGTTTGGTTTGGTTGATATGATGATTGTCTTGTAGAGACCGAGTAAGAGCGCTCAAGATTAGTTAGGTTTAGTTTAAGATTGATTGTTAGATTGGATTGAGAGATTGAATGAGAGTTATTGATGATTATGTATGATGTAATTTTCTAAAACCAATGGATCTTCTCTTCATGTAGGCAAATTCACTATCGAACCATGTAAATTCTTGTGTCTTGTGTGGATGATTTATTATTTTAGTTGTTTCCATTTGCATGATTTAATAGATAATAGTTTGGGATATCACAACAGAATTTTATGATTAAATTTTACTTTTGTTTTTGCGTGGTAATGATTAGATTCTAAAACTGGTGCAACTCTATGATGTACAAGCCCGATGGTTGCATGAAGGTTCAAGGCCAACATTTGATGAGTATATAGAAATTGGAACATTGTCAATTGGAGGTTTTGCCAGCATGGCCGTGTCCATGATTGGGATAGAAGAAGCAGATGAAATTGTTTATCAATGGGTGATCAATCCTGATAACAAAATTGTGAGAGCTTGCAGCCTAATAGGCCGTCTGTACGATGATACACAGACTGATGAGGTACATATATACTATACTAGCACTTTGTCATGTGTTTCACACCTGGATTTGAAAATTTAGTTAAAATTAATTTTAAGTCATACGAAATGTATTAATTCATGTTTTTTTAAAGACTAAATTTATTTAAATTTTTAAATATTATTACTATTATTAATATATAATTCAATATAAGGAATGGCTAACCGCATGGCATAGGATAATAATACTATTATTATTTGTTTGTTGTAATGCAAGGTATAGACTTACATTCAAATCAAATTGGACATAGGATACTTGAATGGTCTATAGATTTTAATAAAAGTTTGATTTTCTAATACATAGTAAAAAAGAAAAATAAATTTTTTTTAGAGAAAGAAAAACAAAGTTTTTAAACATTCATTTGTAGAACATTTAATAAATGAAAAACTAAAAGGCTTAATAGACAAAATGATCCCAACTACCACAAAAGAGACAAAATATGACCTCTAAACTTTCATTTGGAACAATTAAACCCTCTCGATTTTGGAACAATGTAGCCTCTTTAAAGAACATTTTGTCCTATTTTGTCAAAGTTTGAGGGTTATTTTGTCCTTATATATCAAAATTCGAGGGCTATTTTGTCTATAAATTTGGAGTCATTTACTTCTTTTATTTCATGTAACCAAAGTCCATTCAGTGAGGGGCTAAATTGTCTCAAAATTGATAATTTGAGGGCTTAATTGTCCCAATCGAAAGTTCAGGGGCCCTTTTGCCCTTTGGTTATATTTCGAGGGTCATTTTGTCTATTAAGTTAAAATTAAAATAAAATTAATAAAAGAATATTATAGAAAAATTAATCGATTAATTATTCAATTCCTTAATAGCATGTAAAAAAGATCAATTCGTTCATGTGGTGACTTGCGGTTTAGAATTTGTGTAAATTATAGATTGTAGATTTAGAAATTATGGCCGCATAAAAAGCTTCATGGATTTAGACATCACTAAATTTAATATTTAATATATTTCTTATGAGTAGAGATATGTATATGTTTTTAATGTTTAATATAAAATTGATAATTTTTTAAAGGTGTATATATATTATTTGACAAATTGTTACAGTTTAACACAGAATTACATGCTTCCTGCTTTCTCAATCATGATTCCTTTCTTTCCTAAATAGATTATATATAAGATTTTATGTATTAAGAGTTGAGATCTATTGATCGTAAAGTAAAGGGCAAAAAGATCTTGCAGAGCCTCAATGATTAATTTACTTAAGGCTACGACAATGGTGAATAAGTCCCAAATTCCTTACCAATTGACTGCTAAAAAGGAACCGTTTATTTAAAAAGACATGGTCTCTTATCGCTTTGAACATTTTCTTAGTTCTTAATGTGTTTTACACATATATTCAAAATGTTGGTTGAAATTAATTTATAATTAAGTTGTATATTGTGTAATTTGTAATTATCATTACTTTTGAAAATACTAAATATGAATAATTTTTTGGTTAGGCATTAAAATAAATAAAGTTGATACCTAATTTATTTGTTACTAGAACTTCCCCGCCGCGCTTCGCGTGCGGCTGTTTTATTTTATAAATTCTTTTAAGAAAATTCAGTTAAAAAATCAAATTTTGTTGTGAAATGATAACAAAACAAAGCAATGGAGTAAAATTGAAGCATGTAAAAGACAAGACAATAGAGAGACAATAGAATATGGAGAAGAAGAAAATATGAAGAATGGAAGAAATTGTTCTCATTTATTTTATTTCATAACAAAGTGAGTGACCTATTTATAGGCATATAGATACATCACCATAAATATAAGGGGATGAACTTAGCACATAGGTATATGTGTATGAATGAACCAAATCATCAATCTTATCCATGCTTTAATTAGATTCATGGACATACACAATATACATGTATATTCATAATAAATTAATTTATAATTATTTGCTAATTTATTTTATATAGGAAAGGGGATGAATGTCTTTTAATTTTTCCAAACTAAATGAATACAAATATAATAAACAAAACATTTAGAAAATTTAAACATTTAGAAAATTAACTATTGACACTTGTCAAAGAAACCAAATGCCAAGTGTCACTCAATGAGAGTCTTGTACATAAAATTAATAGTAGGTTTAATAAGTCTTTATTTATTTTTAAAAAGTTTCAATTTAGAACTTATAGGTGATTGTTTATAGCCAAAAAAGGATTTGTAGGTAATTACTTAACTTTAATAATCAATTTTAACTATTAATCTTTATCAACAAATTCATTAACCTTTCATTATAATTATTTGTTTTAAACATTAGTAATTTTGGTAACAATTTCTTTAATAAATAATGTAGATTATCAAATTTACAAAACCTTATTTTAATAAAGTTATACAATTACCAACAAATTTAGTAAGCATTCTTTATAAGTAATTTTGTTAACCATTTCATTAATAATGGAAGTTATCAAATTTATAATACCAGTTACTGAAAATGTTAAATAAGTTACTGTCCCTTTTTTGTGCAAGTTCAGAGGGGAGTTGAAGCATTAAGCCTTTCATCAACAATGGTTATCAAAAGAATTATGTGTGTACTAACAAATTCAAAACTCATTCCTTATAATTAATATTGATAACTATTTCATGAATAATTGAGATTATATCAAATATACAATACCAAGTTAAATATATATATATATAAGTTAATGAAAATTATACCAACAAATTCAGTAACCTATCATTATAAATAATTTTCTTTTACCATTTAATCAATAATGAAAGTCAGGAAATTTAAAATACTTGGTATTGGAAAAGCTATGAAGAATATCACAAAGCTATATATTTCTTAATAAAAATTAGCAACCAATTTTTTCTAAATAATTTAGGTAACCATTTCATCAACAATAGATGTAAGCAAATTTATGATACCAATTACTGAAAAAGGTTTTCTATGTAATTAAAAAAGATATATTTCAATTACCATTTGTTTTAAATGATTTATGTGTAACCATATTATCAATTATAGATATAATCAAACTTATAGTATCAATTAATTAAAATGCTATACAGATAGTTTTTCCTGAAACTTTCAAAATCGGAACAATTTCTACCTGGTTGTCAAGAATCATTGATGTGCCCCAAAAATTGTTGACGTGGCATGACGAATCATAATGTCGTGTCAGCATTTTTTGGGGAGAAATTGTCTCAATTTTGATAATTTAGAGGGTGAAAGTTTTAAATTAGAAGTTCAATGGGGAAATTGTCCCGATTTTGATAGTTCAATGACTAAAAGTTTCAAAATAAAAATTTAGGGGGAAAATGTCCCTTTTGTAAGAGTTTACAATTAATTACAAAAAACAAACGCGTTCCAACAAATTCGAGATATTGTAATTGGCTTAATGACCATTTTCCCTCATAAACTAACACAATATGAGCATTTTCGCCCTTGAACTTTTAATTTGGAACTTTCACCCCTAAACTTTCAAAATCAAGACAATTTCCCCGTATTGTCAAGAACCAGTGATGCCCCAAAAATTGCTGACGTGGCATGACGTGCCATAATGCCGTGTCAACATTTCTTGGGGAGAAATTATCCCGATTTTGATAGTTTAGGGGTGAAAGTTTGAAACTAAAAGTTCAAGAGGAAAATTGTTCCGATTTTGATAGATTAAAGACAGGAAGTTCCAAAATAACAATTCAGAAGGGAAAATATCCCTTTTGTACAAGTTTACAACTAATTACATACATATTGATGATCAATATTGTCTTTTATGATATCTAGCAATAATTACCGTTTTCTTCTCCTCGCCGCTTTGAGATTTTTGAGGATTTGAATGGTGACTTGTAATATGCTAAGTAGATAAATGGTATGTACATGTATATAATATATAAAAAGTTTTAGAAGAAAATTTGGATTGCAGAACTTTCAATGATATTGTGTTTCCTACAGTTTAATTGAAGATTTGTCCTTTAATTTCTATTTTAGATTTCTTTGACCGAACTTCCATTTTAGATTATCATTAATTGGTACGTAGTTTTTGTTGGGGGAAATTCTTTAAGAGAATAGAATTCTAAGTAGGAAGGGGTTTGGTTATAGCAATTCTTTTATTTTGTAAATAACAATATTAAAAAAATACTTTAAATAATTATGGGAATTAAATTATTAAGTACAATTATAATAGATTTACAATATCTTTTCATAATTAAAACAAAAAAGTTTAATTACTAAAAAAATACTTATTAAAAATTATTATACTGAGATAATAATAAAAGGAAAAAGTTATTATTTTATTTGCCATCCTCACTTTTAAATTCAGAGTTGCCTTTCAATTTGTAATGTGGCTTCAAATGGGTCTCTATGTTGTGCCAACTGGGTCATCATATCTTACATTTCATATTTTACCCTGCTTCCTATGTAGAATTTATCACCTACTAAAGTAGAAGTTTATATAGTATATTTTTCCTTGACTTCACTTGGAAGAGATTTTTCTTGATATTTTTTTTTGGCCAAAGATTTTTCTTGATATGATTATACCAAATTCTCGATTGATATTATTTCTTTATACTAAATTTTGTGATGCATAAGGGAAGAAATTAGTTTAAGATGCAAAATTATTACCTTATTTTTCTAACTTCAAGTCGCACACTCCAACAAAAAATCAAAGCAGCTTCCAAGTCAAAGAAGATGGGAAAAAAAAGGACTAAACAGTAATAATTGAATAAGATTATAATTGAATGGTTTAAATAGTGGCTTGATAAGGATATTAACTTTCTTCTAAACGAAAAATGATTTTGTTTATTGCTCAAATCCATGTGGCCTACGTTGGATTGGTTTGCGGGGTTAAAATAAAATGATGTTTTACTCATCTCATGAATTAATATAACAATTATGTACTAAGTCAAATCTTCAATTTTAAGAAAAAGTTATCGCTTAAAAAGATAATGTCTTACTCAAGTCACAATTACATACAAAGTCAAATCTCTAATTTTGTAATATTTGTTTAAACTCAAAAATGGTTTAGTTAACAAATTTGACCTTTGATTTCTTAAAAGGGAATCATATTGTTATGTAAAATCATGGGGCACGATTAAAATTATAATTATAATAATAAAAAAGTTAATCAGATCAGATTAGAAGACTTTTATTATTGTGTTTGCGGGTAGATCGATTGAATATTTGTTTAAACTCAAAAATGGTTTAATTATTTTGGTGGGAATGGTAATGAACTGCAAATTAACAAATTTGACCTTTGTTTTCTTAGAAGGGAATCATATTGTTATGTAAATTAAAATCAAGCTGCATGACTAAAAAGAATATATTAATTAAAAATTATTATTATTATAATAAAAAAGTTAAATGACTAAAAAGAATTATTTGGTCCATAATAATTATGGGCGTAATCCAGCCTAGATGAAGATCAATTCATGTCAATATTAACTATCCATGATAATGATTCTTGATTCTTAAGAATAAAAGTACAAAAGATACGAAGTCAATACAATTTCAATATCTTTTTATAATTAATAAATAAAAGTTTAATGATTAAAAATTATAATAATACTATTACAATTATTAATATCTTTCCATAATTTAAAAAAGTTAAATATTAGATTTACAATATCTCTCCATAATTAATAAAAAAAAGGTTGAATGACCAAAAAGAATATACTTATTTAAAAATTATTATACTATAATATTAAGGCTATTTTAGTAATTGACTAATTAAGATTTTTAAGGGTATTTTAGTAATTGACTAATTAAGATTTTGAGTTCGTACTTTTATATAGTACTAGTTTTAGCTTTTACGTGCGTTGCACGTGGTCCAACGTTTTTTTCAATTGAATATTTTTAAAAAAATTGTGATAATTACCTTGTAAAATTGAGATAAACTCCTAAAACTTTGATAACATAATTATGAAATTTTAATAAACATTCATATTATCTATGAAATTTTCTATTTAGTAGTATATAAATCAGTCATATTAAGCTCTCCCGTTCTAGATCAAGCTCGTCCGTTTAGTAGTACAAACATATATCATTCATATTGAACTCCTCCCTTTGGTGAGTTCCTCCACTCGGTAGTATATACAACATTATCACACTGAGTTCCTTCAATCAACATTCCTCCACATAGCATATCATCAATTTGATCTCCATTCATTCAACATTACTCCAAATGGTGCATGACGCAGCGGAACCTGTTCAATCCAGAAACACACAAAAATAACTCAGAGAAGATAAATTTGATAAAATTATTGAATTCATTGATTACCTCAAATTTAGGGTTTACAACCTTTAAATAGTCTCAGGAAATAACGAAAATTAAATAAAAATAAAGAAATCCCCAAAAATAATTCAAACGGGCCAAAATAACAAAAGCGATAAAAACTAAAACTCGTGGCAGAAAATTGTAACGGCCTTTTTAGGCCCTAAATGAAGGCTTACGGTTTGAAACTTATGGCCTGTTTAAGCTGGCCCACCTGCAGGAACTTCAGTCTCTGGAAAGGTATAATAATAGTCAAACCGACTTACGGTTTGAAAGTTATGGCCTGTTTAAGTTAGCCCACCTGCAGGAACTCAGGCCCAAAATCCAAAACGTTACACGCCGTTTCAAACGGACTTCTGAGGGATCATACGATCCATATATGACATGCCTATCTCATCCGTATCAGTACATTATCAGTTTGAATGCTCTCATGTTCACCAACCTTTCCATGGAGCATATTGGTTATTTGTGCTCTTTCGTTCGGTATTCCTCCATGGAGTACATTATCAGCTCAACTTCTCTTATCCTCCATCATTCCTAGAGCGCACTCTCCTACTCAATCCTCAAATTAAGTGTCTCCATTTTGGCATTCATGAAATATCTCTCATTCGTCTCATAGAGCACCATATAGTTCGACAGAGGGATGCACTACCAAATCGTCCATTCTACGATTCAACACTCTCCACATGGAGTATACATCAAGATCATATACCCTTATGTCCGGCATTATCTAGTATTGCGACCGGTAAACCTATTTAGTCCAGATCCTCCCTACCCGCCCACCTGATGCTCAGTTTCATAGCCGTTTGTGCAATCACTTTAGAACAACTTTTATACTTTAAGGGCAATTGTTGAGCCCATATAGAACGGCTCAAGGCCACAACTATATATATAGAGAACCCATCCATACATATAGGGTATGAGCTCACTATCTCCACTCTTTAGCTCTTAAGCTCTCCAAACACCTTAAGACCCTATTAACATAGTATCTCCAAACACCTTAAGACCCTAATGACTCCAGTATTGAAGAGGATTCCCTATAAACAAAAAACCCGGGCCCTTATCTCATGATAAGGATTGAGCCATACATCCATGAACCAAATTTTCTCTCTAGATTATAATTAGTTGTTAAAATTATGAATGGTTGCTCATGTACTCCCTATATTATTAGTTGAAAAAGTTATAGATAAATGAGATGTTTATGATTGCTTATATATAGGTGCAAAAATTTTGGGGACAAAATATCATTAATACAATCTACAAGTGTGTCGTTCGCCATGGAATCTCCGGAAATTAAGAGGGAGCGGGGGACTGAGAGCCTCTAGCAAGAAACTTTTCTTTTATGCCAAAAAGTATCATTAATACAATATTTTTTTGACATCACATTAATACAATAGTTTAGGGAGAAAAAAGGCTAATATTATAGCAGTTCTATTTTCTATGTCTATGATATATGAATATATAATATTAAGACTATTCCACATGCAAAACTTTTTTCACTTTTCTAACAAAAAAACATGGTTTGAACTTAATCAACATTGTGAAAAATGAAGATTAATCTTAATATATTTGGATAAAGCATAACCTCTAAAAACATGGGATTAAAACAACGGTTTTTAAAACATATATCATTACAACAAAATTGACTTTCTTATAATTTAATATACGTATTATAATCTAATAATTAATATAATGGAATAATTTATGGTAAAAAAATAATGAAATAATTAAAATATTATTTAGTAACGGCAATTTGGAAATATATTTTTTTAAAAAGGGTATAATCAGAAATATATTTTTAAAAAAGGGGTACAATCGGAAAACATAAAGTTTCCCTTTATTCGTACTTTTATATATAGTATAGATAGATAATAGTATAATATAATAATAATATATATAATATATAATATAATAATAATAATATATAATATATGTATAGTAAGATAAGATAAGATAGTAAGATAAGATAAGATAAGATTTGATTAATAGCTATACATTCTTCCTTTAGGTTTCAAGAGTTAATATTGGGATTAAATTTTAAAGTGGCAGGAGAAGAGGGGACAATTTTCTGGCAGGGATTTCTACATGAAGCAGTATGGTGTTTCAAAGGAGGAAGCAACCGAAGCTTATAAAGGTTTAATCGAAGCAGCATGGAAGGATCTAAATGAGGCTTGGATGAGACCGTGGCCTGTACCAAAGCTATATTTCTCCCTAGCTTTCTACTTTGCAGCGGTATGTGATGTGACTTACAAGGAAGACGATGGATTATCAAGGCCAGAGAAAACTTTGAAACATTTGATAACCCAAGCCTTCATTCATCCAATTCCCCTTCAACATCAGTAGGATATGCCTATGTTGGAAGAATTGCCTGCTTTCTTACGTGTACTCTGTCATTTGAATGTCTTAATTACTCGTCCTTTTTTTTTTTTTTTGCCAAAATTACTGTCTTGTTAAGTGACTGGTTTCATTGTTTCATTGCAAGATATGTATGAGTTTTCTTGTATGTATTAATTATAAAACTTTTCTTTGGTAAATTGTACCTATAAATGTCACAAACAACCGGCAATGCCCTAACCTACTTGAGAATGGTGAACTGTCTTTGATAGATTACTAAAATCTCTGATTTCTTTTTAATGTTTAAATGATCATAAACAACTTCTTCGAGAGTTGGATGATTTACTTTACAATTTGATCAGATTAGAAATTTTGGAATTTGAATTTTGGAAAAAGGGATGATTGGTCGCAGCAGAAATTGCATATATATATATTAGAATTAGAATAAAACTTGTTGTTTAGATGAGGAAAATAATTGTAGGTTTATCAAATTACCGTAAACAGGACTTACATTCAAATACATCTACTAAGTAGGAGACTGATACAAAACTAAATCAATCCATTTTTCTCAACATAATTGAGAAACTAACAATTTACATTTACTAATAAAAAAACCTAATTGCCTAAGAAAGTTGGAATCGACACATGACAACGCAGTCCCATGAAAAACATGCGAGCGAGCAAGGCATCTTGAAATTACAGGATCTTCTAGAAAACTATTCCAGGCAGATGGCACATGTGCCTTGTATATATATATAGTGGAAAAAACAACAAATACATTATATGATTTTTGGCCATACTAATCCCATGGCATCAGCTAGCACACTAATTTCCAACGGTGGAGTGTTAAATACCAATCCTGAATGTGTTATTATGACAGTAATTGAAATCGAGGATCAAAGATTTCGTTAACGCCCCAAGTTTTTTAACAATATAGCATTTCTTTTCCACTTGATTTCAATTTCGAAGAGGTTAGTATACTCGTTGAGGTGTGCCAACTGTCAGAGGAGAACGTTTTTTTTTTTTTTTTTTTTCTTTTTAAAAAGGAAAATTTCCCTCATTCTAGATGAGAGTGTGAAACAAAATTGGAAAAGTAGAACAAAGTATAAGTTGAATACTTTGACCAAAACAAAACATTTCTAATATAGCCAATAGAATAGTCAAGCATTAAAAATTTGTTTCCCTTTTTTTCCACCACTGAAAGTAAACAATTCAAACAAGAAATTAAGTGTAAGAAATACTAGTTCAAGTATAAGGAAACTTCTCATCAATTGCAAAGTTTGTCTGTCTTTGCAGTATCTTGTCAAATTAAGCATGCAGTTCAACATTAATCACCAAATCCTTCTAACAGTTGACTCCACAAGCTTTCGAAATCAGTCTATGTAAACAAAAGTATGTAAATTTCCGTTAGAATATAACAAGTCAAAAAACCTCTTTTTTTCCATTGAACCGTGTAAACAACGGCACTCTTGCCAGTTGCCAGGTCTTTGATTCGCAAAACGTGGATTTGACAAAAAGGAAAAAAGATCATGGACACAACCAAAACCTTAATTTACTTTATTACAATACTCACCAGCCTTCCCTGAAAACCTGCCGTTAGTTAACCTTTTTCCGGCAAAAACAAAAACCAGAAGCTCACCGGAAAAAAGCCACCTTAGCTATGCATTAATGTCTAAACTACCTTTATCATCTCTTTTCTTCTTCTCCTTCTTCCTCTTCCTCTCCATACCCCTCAAAGTAATTTCACAAGAAATAAACACAGAACGAACTCTTCTTCTCAACCTTAAACAACAGCTTGGCAATCCTTCGTCCCTTGCATCCTGGAATGATTCCTCCTCACCGTGCAACTGGCCGGAGATCAACTGCACCGCCGATTCAGTGACCCAGTTGCATCTCTCCAACAAAAACATCAGTGTAAGCATTCCTCCGACAACATGTGACCTTAAAAACCTCACTTTCCTTAACCTTTCCTACAATTATATCACTGGAGAGTTCCCCACAGTGCTTTACAATTGTTCCAAGCTTCAAGTCTTGGACCTTTCTCAGAACTTATTCGTCGGTCCAGTTCCTGACGATGTTTACAGATTATCAACTCTCACTTACTTTAATATTGGTGCCAACAATTTTTCTGGTAATCTCCCACCAAGCATTGGAAGATTATCGAAGTTGCAGACCTTGTTCACACACCAAAACCTGTTCAATGGGACATTTCCCAAGGAAATTGGTAACTTGTCCAATCTTGAGGAATTGGGGTTGGCTTACAATGAGTTTGTTCCCATGAAGATTCCCCACGAGTTTGGTCAGTTGAGGAAGCTCAAGTATTTCTGGATGATACAAACCAATTTGATTGGTGAAATTCCGGAATTCTTCAACAATTTTTCCAGTCTAGAGCATTTGAATCTGGCCCAAAACAATTTTGTTGGTACCATTCCCAGTCAGTTGCTTTTGTTGAAGAATCTAACAAAGCTGTATCTCTATAAGAATAATCTGACCGGCGAGATACCCAGACCCATCGAGGCCTTGGGTTTGGTTGAATTTGATCTTTCAGAGAATAATTTGAATGGTTCAATTCCAGAGGATTTCAGCAGGTTACAATCTTTGGTCTTTTTCAACATTTTCTCGAATCACTTCACGGGAGAGTTGCCACCAGGCTTGCACCGGCTTCCCAATCTGACAACTATTCGAGTTTTCCAAAACAAGTTAACCGGAGTCTTGGCACCAGAATTCGGCCTCCATTCGAACCTTGAAGAATTTGATGTATCAGAGAATCAATTCAGTGGTCAACTACCGGAAAATTTATGTGCTGCAGGTGTTCTGACAGGACTCGTTGCCCATACAAACAATTTAAGTGGGCAAGTACCAGAGTCGCTTGGAAATTGCTCGACTTTGCGCACTTTTCAACTTCAAAACAACAAGTTTTCAGGTGAGATTCCTCAAGCTTTATGGACAACTTTCAATCTGTCAGCATTGATGTTAAGCAACAATTCTTTCTCGGGCAAATTACCAAGTCATCAACTCTCATGGAATTTGTCGAGGGTGGAAATCAGTGACAACAAGTTTTCTGGAGAAATTCCTGTCGAGATTGCAACTTGGTCAAATTTGGTTGTCTTTAAGGCAAGCAACAATCTCTTTTCTGGGAAATTCCCCAAGGAAATAACGAATCTTTCTCGCCTTATTACTCTGCTTCTCGACGGTAATGATCTTTCGGGTGAACTACCATCAGAAATAGTCTCATGGAGATCGTTGGATACTTTAAATCTTTCCAGTAACAAGCTTTCTGGCAAAATCCCTGCTGTGATTGGAACTTTGCCTGACCTGCTTAACTTGGATTTATCAGAAAACGAATTCTCTGGTGAAATTCCTCCTGAAATCGGCACCCTGAGCCCGAGGCTGACTTTCCTCAACTTGTCATCCAATCGACTCACTGGAAAAATCCCAATTCAGTTGGAAAACCTTGCATTTGAAAAAAGTTTTCTGAACAATCCTGATCTATGTGCAGATGATCCAGTAATAGCTCTCCCAAGTTGTTCTTACAAACCCCATGAGCCCAAAAAGTCGTCTTCTAAATATGTTGCCATTGTTGCAGCCTGCCTCGCTTTCCTAGTTATTCTATCGACCCTGTTCATAGTTAGAGAGTACAGGAGGAAAAAGCGCAGACATTGCCTGGCTACATGGAAGCTGACCTCGTTCCAGAGATTGAATTTCACAGAAGGAAACATATTGTCCAACTTGACAGAAAATAATCTCATCGGAAGTGGTGGCTCAGGGAAGGTTTACCGAATCCTCATAAACCGCTCTGGTGAATCTGTAGCTGTGAAGAAAATCTGTAATGCTAAGAAACTGGATTGCAAGCTTGAGAAAGAGTTCTTAGCAGAAGTTGAAATACTGGGGAACATTCGCCATTCCAACATAGTGAAGTTACTGTGTTGCATTTCCAGTGAAGATTCAAAGCTTCTTGTGTATGAATATATGGAGAATCAGAGCCTTGATAAGTGGCTTTATGGTAATAAGAGAAGGTCAATGTCAGAAATGGGTTCAGTTCGCCGTGCTTTCCTGGATTGGCCAACAAGGTTGCAGATCGCTGTTGGAGCTGCTCAGGGGCTCTGCTACTTGCACCATGACTGCCCTACACCGATCATCCATCGCGATGTCAAGTCTAGCAACATTCTCTTGGACTCTGAATTCAAGGCAAAAATTGCAGATTTTGGACTTGCTAAAATGCTATCCAGACATGCTACTACTCACACAATGTCTGTAGTTGCAGGTTCTTTTGGTTACCTCGCCCCAGGTAAAAGATCTGCTCTGTTCATTTTAATCTCAATTCAGTTCTTCTGTATCAGAAAGAAAAAATGGAACCCTTAATAACATAAAATTGCCATTTGAATCACAGAGTATGCACATGCAACAAAAGTCAATGCGAAGGTTGATGTTTACAGCTTTGGAGTGGTGCTCTTGGAATTGGTAACAGGAAGAGAAGCCAACAGAGCAGATGAGAATATGAGCCTAGTCGAATGGGCGTGGCAGAACTTCTCACGGAAGAGGCCTATAGTTGAAATGCTTGATCCAGAGATAACAGAAGCAACTCACTTGGACGAAATGATAGTGGCATACAAGATAGGAATGGTCTGTACACGTGCATCGCCAGCTACCAGGCCTTCAATGAAGGAAGTTTTGCATGTCCTTCAGATGATAATGGAGAGAAAAGAGTTGGAAGTGACATTGGCGTAGCTGCACTCATTGGCGGTGAGAAAGGAGAGGAACCTGAGTACCTGACAGCACAATTCTACATATTTTCTGGCAATATAAACTGACAAAACAAGTTGATTATCAACAAAAATTCATAGTAATAACCATGAGCAGCTCATCTCAAACCAACAACTTGTACTGAATCTGTCATTTCCCCAAAAGTAAAGAAATAAAAACAAATCCTCTCTACCAAGTTATATTCCTAAAGCAAACCCCTAACCTCTAACTGGTGAACAAAGGACAAAAGAGGGAAGTTCACATCTAAAGGTTTTGAGTTAGTTTTTTCATTTACAAAAGGACTGCATGAGTCGGAAGGATTTGATATATGCTTTTGCATCTCTCTTCAATAAGATTAAAGTTTCTCATTTAGTGTGAAGAAGGGCATCAGCAACACCATAGATTTCCTTCTTGCTTTTAATTACTGCACGACTCTTTGTATCAAAATCGAGTTTATCCAAGTCACCTGCAATTCCCAAGTAGCCATATAGAACATCTTCGACCTTGTCTACTGTTACCTTCTCTGTTCCTCCACTGCTGCAATTAATTCGCTGGAACTCAGCCCTCCCATGTTTCTTCTCAACATAAAGCTTGTGAAGTCTCTCTGCTTCTTGAAGTCCGGGAAAGGTTCCATGGAAGATCACTGACAGAATACTCTGATTTGCAGGTTTCCCTCGGCACACCTTGAAGATCCCCCGGTCAAATCCCATGTCTGAAATTAAATAGAGGCAGAAAATAGAGAGGCGCAAACCAGCATATCACATAAAAAAAGAATTGAGTCCTGCAAAAGTTACCCCAAGTCCCCAACAACTTGGGGTAAAAACTTGAAAGGCAAAATTTAGTGAAGGCAGCAAGAGAGCCATACGACCTGCCAACTGACAGGCACATGGCTCTGCATGAGGACTAAGATTAAGTGACCTTCAAATTCTTTGTTGGACATCTCAAGTTAAAATCACATTGATGAAGTTCAAACCCCAAATATGATTGGTTTCCAAAATGATTTTAAACAAGCAAATTGATGAAAAATGTTACAAAAATTAGGTCGTTGCAAAACCAAAAAACAGAAACAACCGTTTGTAAAGAAATTTGTCGAATAAGAGCTGAGACGTAAAAAGATAGTATTATACGTCAGATAAGGACTGGAAAGTAGTGGAAACTGTGCATTACTAAAAAATGTGTTTCAACAAGAACTAAAACACAGTGACAGTGGCAGGCACCATCCTCATGAAGATTGACTTACCTGCAAGAAATGCCTCAAGTGCTTCAATACTTACTATAATCCGATCATCTGAGTTGGTAGCTGCTATAGAACTATTATGCAAGATAACAACTGGGGGCCAGATAATGAGATCCTCCTTAATAGCCAAGGCTTCAGCCTCAGGCAATGCCTTTTGACTCCATAAACCATTGGAAGCAGCCGTTGAGTTCCATCCCATCAACACACAAAGTGCTTTGTGTAAGCCCAAGTGCTTCACTCTAAGCCCAGAAGTTTGAGATGTGAAGGCGTGTTGTACCAAGCTTAGCATGTTGACAAACTCTTTGGATTTGCTGATAAAACAAGAAAGTCAAGAACTCATTAGAAAACTATGTAAAACCAAAAATCAGAAGACAAAGAGCACATTATAGAAGCATTAGTTCAACTAAGCATTGTGGGAGTTAGAGGGCAAAAGATTCAATAACTTGAATCAAATCATGGAAACATTATTGACAAACCACAAGCATATAAACTACAATCAGTTTGATTACTGAATTAATGAACATGTTTCCCATGAAAAGGAAATCCTTCTAATGATGCAATTTTAACCAGATCATAAACATAGAAAAGACTTCTTGTGCCCAAATAACCATTCTAAAGATTAGGAGTACCATGTTTGTGACTAAAGCAGAAACCTCAAGAACTTTATACTATGGTTAGATTCATTCATAAAAAATAGTGATCCTAACCATGAAATATGCAGTATCCTAGGTCGGGAGAGATATACAGAGAGTAAATTCAGCTCAAAATTTTAAAAAAATATATATATATGGCTAAGAAAAAAAATCAAGAGAGCTTCTAAGCAAAAGTGTGTTAGGAAGTAAAACGATAAACTTGCTCTAAGAGTGAGAGAGTCACATTTCATTTAGATTACTGATTAACCCTAGAATGCTGATTCTATCTATATAGTAAGTATCATTGATGATGGAATAAAACAGTAAATCATATTCAACTCTCTTCTAAGCAACAGTCACAGTTTAGAGGCCAGACCTGCCACATACACAACACTTTAAGGTATCAGCTTTTGCTTTCTCAGTGTACTTCCTTCTTTGAGCCGGGTTCTCATTCAAAACTTTGACAAATTGAATAAAAGCACCATGTATTAGTTGCTTGAACTCCTTGGAGTCCTCCCCGGTCCTCCTACGCTTCACATATGGTAAATCAACATCCGGGGCTTGAACGCCTTTGTGAACATCATTATGTCTTTCAATCTTCGGCATATTGTTTGGACTATGAAGTTGGCAAGGCAACCCCAACCGCTGCTTTATGTCTTTCCTACTAGAACGAACTCGACAAGGTGACCCCAAACCATGCTTTTTACTTTCCCCATTAGATGGCTTTGAATTGTGAACTGGTGGCCCCAAACGCTGCTTTATATTTTTACTCTTAGATGGTTGTGCAAGTTCTTGCATATGATCTGAGGCATTCGAAGCTTGGGGTAATGCATTTATACCACTCTCTCTAATTTTTCTCAGATCAATAATGCGTTTCTTTGAATGTATGTCAGAAGACTGGATATTGGAGTGTAGCTCCTCTGTTCCTGAAAGTTGCAGAGTGCAACCATTAGTGGTACACACATCATCACCCTGCTTAGTTAGCAGGTAGCTGTCGCAGAGACAGTCTTGTTTCAACTGCTCACCTTCACCATTGAAAAAAGCTCCTTTTGCGTCCCCAGGATGATCCACCCTTGAAGCAAGAACTTCATTTTCTTGCTCCATGAAGTTTGATTCTCCACTTAAACCAATATGAGGTTGAGGTAAAGAATGAGTGCAGGCGTCTTGCAATTGCTGCTTTTCATCATTTACAGGCGATCCCTTTTGTTTATGGAGAAGATTCATCCTAGAACCAAGAAGCTCATTTTCTTGCTGCCTCTGATGGGAGTCAACATTAAAATCAGAAACATGACGCCCATGCTCCTGCTGCATCTGATGTGATTCAACATCAAAATGAGGATAATGTAGGGGTAAAGAATGAACATAATTTTCATTCAGCTCCTGCTTTTCATCATTCAAACTCGGCTTCCTTTCTGGCCAAGAGCGATTCATCTTAAAACTGAAAATATCTTTTGTATGCTCCATTACTTGAGAGTCTCTAACAAAATCGAGACTATTTTGAGGTAAAGAATGGCCATATTCTTCTGGCAATTCTTTCCTTTCACCATGACTGCAATGAGAATTCATCGTTGAACCCAAATGAAGATTTTCTTGCTCTAGTTGCTGCAACTTTTCAGCCCAATGTATATAAGGCTGAAACTTCTGGCGGTCACCATGAATAACATCTCCATTTTGGTTCTGAGCACAATTCATCCTACAACCGAGAAACTCATTCTCTTGCTCCATTTGATCCCCACGTGACTTTTCAATTAAATCGGGATAAAATTGAGGCAAAACATGACCAGAATCTTCTCGAACCTGCTGTCTTTCACCATGGGAAAAAGCTCCCTTTAGGCTCTGAGGATGATTCATCATAAAACCCCCAACTCCCTCTCCTTGTCTACTAAAACTTGGATAAACTTGCGTAAAGGCATCAAGGCCACAACTTTCTTTCAGTTGATTCGTTTCCACATGCAAAAGTTCTCTTTTTTCTTCAGCCCTATACTGTTGAGATAAAGACAAAAGATGGTCCAACTCCAATGCCCTGTTTTCCGCAACACCATCAAATTTTCCGATGATAGAATCAACACCATAAGCGCTAGCACTCATACTCTCAAACTTCTTATAGGCAAACTCAGTAACTTCCTCAGTTTTTCGAATCCTCTTCATAGCCATTTCAGATATCGAAGATGAAGAATGAAAACCAAAATTCTCTTCATACCTGTCAAAACCAGCCACCTCACCAATCATTCCCCTATTTCCAACAACTGGGTATTGAAGACCTTCGCCATTGTTGCTGAAACACAACTTCATTTCATTCGAATTCAGCGTCCTTGAATCAATGAACTGATTTTCTTTACTAATTCCCACTGGACTCATCGAATACGTTGTCGCTATTCCCACATTCTGCAGAGTTACTTGCGGCTCAGTAGCCGCCGTCGCCGTCGTCGCCGCCGCCGCCATCCAGGAATTATGGGGTAAAAGATTATCCCATTGGAATTTGGTGGACGCCGAGTGTCCTTGCCGCTGCAGTGAGTCATTGAACTCCGATAGTTTCTTCATGCAGATTTCCCTTTCATCATCTTCATGAATACTCTTCTTAAACTCTTGCTGATTCTCCCGTCTGGATAACCGCTCTGGTTCGGACCGTTTCGAACCGTGGAATGGATCGGCAGGCCGTGAACGAACCGGAGGAGAGCGGGGTCTGGTGGTTAAATATTTGGAGTCCCACTCCCCTCTCCTCGACAATGACATGACTAGAAAGAAAAAGGGAATCGTTGACCAAACAGTGGCGTGAGGGTTTTTAGAAAAACCTAGGAGAAAACGAAAGCAACTTTTTAAACTTGGAAGTGGGAAAATTGGAGATTTCCAAATAGAAAAAAGAGTATTCTTTTTCTTTTAACGGATGTAAGAAAAGAAGATAAAAGGGGGCTTTAAGCTTTCCATGGGAAAGTTGCTGCAATGCAGCGTAAAAACAAACAGATAAAGACCGTAGTGGAAAGTAGAAACACAGGCAAAAGGGAGACAGGAGAAAAAGGTGTATCTATGGAAAATGGAAAATTTAGGAGGCTTGTGGAGCACGCCTTGGAGAGTTGGACTCGGAGATGGGTTGCAATCAGGTGTGTTTTCGAAGTACCGAGATCTTGGTGTTAATCGAGGTAGAATGATGACACGTGGTAATTGTAGTTTTGTGTGTTCGGCGGCGCGGTTGATGTGATTGGACGATGGAGTGAAAATGAAAAACAATTAAGCCGCCCTAAGATGAAAACGAATCGAATTCCTTTGAAGTTTGGAATCAAAATTCGAAATTCTTCTCCCTAGCCCAATGAGGCAATAAGTAGGCCAGTAAACCGACCTTAACCTTGACCAGGTCCAACCCAAAGTAAAAGGGCCGAGCCTAAATTTGAACCTCCTTGTTGTTGTTGGACTGAGCTGCCCTGTGGCTGTCTTCCCCTTTTTTATTCTTAGTTTCTTACCCAATAAAAAAGCTACCCATTCTTTTTTTCTTTTTTTGTTACAAAGGGAAAAAAATAGCCATTTCTGCTATGTAATGTAAATTATATATTATTATGTTATATAAATTAAATAAATATAATATATACTATACTACATATTAATTTTATACACTCTGGAAAAGACTAACGACCCCTTTCAACTTTCAACCAGGAAAGAGCTAATCGCCCCATTTTGGTCATTTAATCACTTGGTTTTTTACTTTATCACCCTCAATTCACACTTGATGATTTCTATTTGTTTTAGGCCATTAAAGTAATCTGATATATATTTGGTTCATGCCTCCTGGATTATGCTCTTTGTTAGTGGGTTTTAAATGAATTTAGGGATTCACACTTGATGCATTCCTTTTGATGCTAATTAGTTTCCCATTTTTTTTCACTTGCTTATTTGGAATTTAAATTTTAACGTTTCGTTTCAGATGTCCAGTTCTACAAAAGTTTTTCAACCATTGACTGATAATTTTTTCACTCTAGCATTGTATTGTTAATTTTATATAGGTGCAGTATTTCATTTGTACCCTAAATTCCAAGGAAATTTCTTGAGAGATCTACTTTTTCCAATAGTTATATCGTATTTGTAACTCATATTAATAATTACTAATTGAATTCATGATACCATGGATTAGTTTCAAATTTTTACGACTTTCTGAGAAATGCATAATGATAACATTATTATTCTCTATAGTTTTGTCATATTACAAATATATGCACTGTAGGATTATTTGGTTCAAGACAATTAACTACTATTAGTAAAGGTTTCCAATGTGATTTTACCAACAAAAGAAAAAAAGGATTTTAATATGATGCAAGACTGAAAGACTTTTTGATGCGTAGTGTCTCTTTTGGTCTTTAGATTTAGAGAGATTTTTTTTTTTTTGCCAGAAGATTTAGAAAGTTGAAAGTGTTTATTTTTTTTTAAAGCGAAAGTGTTTACTCAATTGGAGAATATCAAGTCCAGTAAGTTTTTTTAATGCTCAATAGTCTATCACTATTTCAATATTCCAGAGGTTAAATTTAGTATTTGTAAATTACTTTTTCAAATCTGAGAAACCTAAAAATACACTTACATTCGTCATGACTATAACAAAACGATTGTAATGAAAAGACTCCGCAGCGCTAGCGCGGAGTAACCCTCTTGTTTATATTAATATGATAGATTGGATCTTTTTTGCAGGTTAATATAGATGAGAGAATAATGAGATGCCCCATAGGCCGAACTAAAGCACTAAAGCAAAGCTTATGATTCTGACAGTTTGCCAATTGCCAAACCCCCAACCTTAATCCAAAATAGTATATGACATTTGCAGAAATTTAGTGGAAGATTTTGAATTTTGAATCAATACTACAAAAAAAACAATGTGGGGGCTATCAGCAAATTTGGTTTTCTGTCAAGTATGTTGGAGGGAGAATCCAATTCCACTCAAATTCAAACCACCCAGAAGAGCTAGGTATTAGTTTGTATTTAAATTGTAATAGCTTATCTTTATCTTGTAGCCTGTATCTATCACTTGTAACCAACTATATACTATACTGTAAGAATCCCATCTTACAATGTATAGTATTTATTTAAGAAAAAAGTTATAAATAAGTAATCAATGGTTGTATCATGACATGCTTTTGTTTTTTCAATACATAAAGAAAATGTTCAACAATTGTTTCTAACATTGAGCATGTTCATGAAATTTTTACAAGGTTTGGAATCGGTTTCCTTCTCTTTTATTATACTATATCTATATCTATATCTATATCTATATCTATTAGGATTTTGACTTAAATCCCAAATAGATTTGGATTGAGATTTTTTAGGCCTATTGATTGTTAGATAAAAAGACTTGTAATCAAGAATCCTAGTAGGAAAGGGATTCTTGGAGGCTAAGTTTATGCTACTATAAAAAGAGAGTTTCTCTATGGTTTTTTGTATGCTTAGAGAAAAGATATAGTCTAAGGGTTAGATTTGGGTGGAGGCACCCCATAGGACAAAAGGATGGTCCTTATGGGTGTGTGTAAGATTGTTTGGTTTGATGTTTGGTTTTGTTGATGTGATGATTGGTTCATAGAGATCGAGCGAGAGTGCTCAAGATTGTTTGGGTTTGGTTTAGGATTGATTGTTAGATTGAGTGAGAGTTATTGATAATTATGTGTTGATGTAATTTTCTATAACTAGTGGATTTCTCTTCTCCGTGGATGTAGGCAAGTTCAGTGCCGAACCACGTAAATTCTTTTGTCTTGTGTGGATGATTTATTACTTTAGTTGCTTCCGCTTGCATGATTAATTTGGTAGATTATAGTTTGAGATATCTGGGTTACAAAAATTGGTATCCGAGCTCAGGTTGAATGGATTGGAGGTTGCCCGGTAGCTCAAACTTGAGATATGGTTCGTCAGATTTTGCTGTCGTGGAGATTGTTAAATTTTCTTACTTGATGATTATTTTGAAGATTGCATGTTGACTTTTCAAATCAGATTTGGATGAAAAGTAAGATCGGATTTGGAATCAAAGTTGAAGATGATGCAATGAAGATGAAGACACACAAGAGAAGATTGCTTGAAAATTGCGAGACTTTCATCGTAGGTGGAGCCATGCATGTCCTTGAAGATTGAAGATTTGATGGAATTTGAGTCAATGTGGAGATTGTTAGGATTTTGACTCAAATCCCAAATAGATTTGGATTGAGATTTTTTAGACCTATTGATTGTTGGACAAAAAGACTTGGTAATCAAGAATCCTAGTAGAAAAGAGATTCTTGGAGGCTAAGTTTATGCTACTATAAAAAGAGAGTTTCTCTATGGTTTTTTGTATGCTTGGAGAAAAGATATAGTCTAAGGGTTAGATATGGTTTTTTCTTATGGGTGTGTGTGAGATTGTTTGGTTTGATGTTTGGTTTTGTTGATGTGATGATTGGTTCATAGAGACCGAGCGAGAGTGCTCAAGATTGTTTGGGTTTGGTTTAGGATTGATTGTTAGATTGAGTGAGAGTTATTGATAATTATGTGTTGATGTAATTTTCTATAACTAGTGGATTTCTCTTCTCCGTGAATGTAGGCAAGTTCAGTGCCGAACCACGTAAATTCTTTTGTCTTGTGTGGATGATTTATTATTTTAGTTGCTTCCGATTGCATGATTAATTTGGTAGATTATAGTTTGGGATATCTGGGTTACAACAATATCTATATCTATATCTCTCTCTCTCTCTATATATATATATATATATAAGTCTAAACTTAAAAACCAAGACCTGAAATATCTAAAATATCCTTTTCAATATAAAGCTTTAGTTTTAAATTCTAATGGTTAATAGGTAATTTAATATAAAAGGAAATATATATCTTCTTAAACTTTTATTTAATTTCAATCTCTTAATTTCAATCTCTTAATATCTAAAAAAAATTAAAGCTTGCAAATACTATTATTATTATTAGATTAATTTTACTTTTTCTCAAAAAAAAAAAGTTAATTTTACGTTAATTTGCAAATACAAAAGTCTAAAATAATAACAATTATATTTTTAACTAACCATCCATCCATATGTAAATAATTTAAACTCAATAAATTTTCTTACAATATCTCTTCAATTATCCATTATAACTTTTGTGAACTTAATAATACTATAATTTAGCTTTTTTATTATTAAACATAAATAAGAAATTTGATAACAAAAATTACTAAGAATGTAAAGTTATTGAATTAGCTTATAGTCCTTGGACTATTTTATAATTATATAGGGTTTGTTTTTCTACCCTAAAAAAATGGTTACCTTCACCATTGAAGAAAGTTTACCAAAGTTAATAAACATATAAGGTTATTGAATTTATTAAAGCCTTATAATTGTTTTGATAACCTCTAATTTTTTTTTTAGTAATCATAATTAAATAAGAAAATTGGCAACCTTAATTATTGATGAAAGACCATTAAATTTACTAAGAATGTAAAGTTGCTAATTTTATTGACATTTGATAATACCATAACAATTTTAATAGCTTTTTTTTAGTAATTTTAAATAAGAGAATTAGTAACCCTAATTATTAATAAAAGGTCAGTTAAGTTACTAAGGATCCAAAATTACTTAATTTTTGTTGATAGCGTCATAGCCTTTTTAATAACCTTTAAAGATTTTTTTTTTTTACTAACCTTAGATAAGAAAATTAGAATTTTTGATTATTGATGAAAAGCTAATAAAACTACTAAAGTGTGGTTGACCTAGCTTATCTACTGACATCCATAAGTGCTTCTAAAAAGATCTTTTGGAAAAAGTTTCAATTTGGAGCTTATGACTTTTAGTTCAAACACAACTGAAAAGTATTTCTGAAAAGTATTTCTGAATTTTCTGTTTGGCCTAATTTAAGTTTTTTTTAGTAGATAATCTGTTAAATAAACTAGGTCAAACGGGCACTAAAGATGCAAGGCATTAAATATGAATGTACGGTTGTTGAATTTGTTGATAGCATAATACTTTTTGTTTTCAACAACCTTAGATAAACCCATTTGCTAAAGATATGATGTTAGCGTTAATATCTATTTTGTAATATCATAAACTTTTTTAGTTACTTTTAAGTAAGCAAATGTGTAACTTGCACTTTTTAGAAAGAGATACTAAGATTATCTAGGATGTAAGGTCACTAAGTTTGTAGAACATACTATAACTATTTTGATAAATTTTATAGTTTTATTAGTAATTTATGATTACAAGATTGATAACATTTATTATAAAAGAAAGTTACTAAGAGTCGTAACGATGGCATTTTTTTTAGTAATCTTAGATATGGAAATTGATATTTCTCATTATTAATGAAATACTACAAAATTTACCAAGAGTGTAAAGTTACCGAATTTCCTTAAAATACTATAACATTTTTTTGGTGCAAAAAATACTATAACATTTCTATAACATATAAAACTTTTTTGGTAATAGTACTAAGATAAACAACAACCGTCAATATTGATAAAAAAAAACTACTAAAATTACTAAGAGTAAGGTTACTAAATTTGTTGATAGCATCATATATATATATATATATATATATATATTTTAATAACTAAAACAACCTCTATTATAGATATTTTTGGTAATCTTAGATTAAAAAATTTGTTACCTTCATTATTGAAGAAAGGTAACTAAAACTTTTAAGAATTTAAGGTTAATAAATTCATCGATAAAAATTAAAAGATGTTTTTATGCCAATTATAGTTGTAAAAAAACATATGAAACTTAAAAAATTATAATGATAAATAATACAATTTTATCAAAGTCCTATTTTTCCTTCTTCATTTATTTTGCAATTTTTTTTAACAAACTAAAGAATTATGTAACACGCTTATTGGTAGATGGAATTATGTAGCACATATGTTGGTAGACGGAATTTTAATGATTATTGGATGCTTCAAGGTATTAATTACATAGTTAATTTTTCCTTTACATATTTGAGATTAATATTCTCATAAATAAACTTTAATTCAATTATGAATGATAACATAAAATATAAGTAGTACATATTACAAAGTTCAATCTGATTTTTTATATATAAAAAAAAAGAGTACACTTTCGCTTGAAATTAACAACAATAGATCATTCATTCATTGATTCATATTCATTATTTTTATTTTTCTTTATTAGCTTGATCGTTAATGTGCATAATAGTGTAATGATAAAAAATAAAATTAAAATCTATAAATATAATTTGTTATAATATCTTTTTAATTGTTCACTATAACTTTTTTAGTAACCTTAATTAGATATGAAAATTGCTAATCTTTGCTATGAAATGTTACTAAAGTTATTAAAGATGACAGGTTAATGAATTTCTTGATAATACTATAGTTTAGCTTTTTAATAACCATAAATAAGAAATTTAATAACCAAAACTACTAAGAATGTAAGGTTATTGAATTGGTTGATATACTAAAAAAATACCTTATTGAATGCATTTATACAAAATGTAATGTTATTGAATTGGTTAATAGTATTATATTATATATCTTTTTCATAATAATTAATTATAGTTTTTTTCTTTGTAATCTTACTAAAGATACTGAATTTCTCGATTATTCTTATATAATTTCGCTTTTTAAAGAATGTAAGGCTATTGAATTAATTGTAAGTACTATACTTTTTTTTATAATCATGTTAGTTATTTTTTTAACATTAAATAAAAAATGATGAAAGTTTAAAGTTATTAAGGATGTAAAATAATTGAATTTTTATTTTGGTATAGTAAGATAATTGAATTGATAGCATCATAATTGTTGTGAGAACATCTAAATCTTCTTTTAGTAACCTTAATTAGATAAGAGTTACTGAATTTATTAATAGCAATACAACTTTTTTTATACTACTAATTTTTATAGCTTTTTTCTCATATAACTTTTGTTGATAGTTTATTAAGTTATTAAGGATTTAAGGTTACTTTAATTTGTTGATCATAAGCCTTTATAATAACCTCTAAAGTTTTTTACTAACCTTAGATAAGAAAATTCGTAACCTTCATTATTGATAAAAAGCAACTAAAATTACAAAGAATGTAAGGTATTTATTAAGATTAATGTATAACGTTACCGAATTTGTTGATACCATTAGATGATGATATCGGTAAAATTTATTAGTAATGATTTTTTTTTTTTATTATTATTAGGGATGTAAGGTTAGGTTGCTGAATTTGTTAACAACATTACTTTTTTACTAACATTCGATAAGAAAATTGGTAACTTTTATTATTGATGAAAAAAGTTACTAAAATTACCAAAAATTCAAAGTATTAAGTAAGAATGTAAGATTGTTGAAAAATGTAAAGTATTAAGTAAGAATGTAAGATAGTTGAATTTGTTGAAAACATTTTCTTGATAAGTTTTATAACTTTTTTAATAACTTTAGATAAAACTTTGTAACATTCATTAGTATTGAAAAGATTATTATTAATAAGGATGTAAGGTTGTTGAATTTGTTGATGACACCATTTTTTTAACAGTTATAGCTTTTTTCCCCTTAAAAAACCCTTAGAGGTTGTTTGTTGCTTTCCATGGAATAACTCTCCATAGGAGAGTGATTCCAGGGAAAGTAACTCTAGGGAAAGTAACACTTAAATTCCATGGAGAGTAGTTTCAATGGTTTAGTTTATTAGTATTTTTCTTGGAAAATAATCCAATTTTAATGAAATTTACACTTTCCATGGATGAGAAAAAGCTTTCTCTACCCCCTCTATGGTAAAGTATTTTCCTACCTATCAAGGAAAGTTAGGTGCCCTTAAAAATTACTTTCCCACCTTATTAATCTAACCAAACTATGGAAAGTCTTTCCATCCTATTACTTTCCAGGGAAAATACTCTGAACAAACGCCCTCTTAGATAAATAAAGTTTGTAGCCAAAGTTAATGAGGATATAAGGGTATAAGCTATTTTGATAACATTTTCAACTTTTTTGTTAACTTTTAAGTAAGAAAATCAGTAACCTCCATTTCTAATAAAAAGTTACTAAAATCACTCATGATGTAAGGTTATTAAATTTATGGAAAGCATTGTAAATATTTTGATAAATTTTGTAACTTTTTTAGTCATTTTTAAATATAGTATTGGTTTTGAAGTTTATTGAATTCGTTGATGATAACCTCTATAGATTTTGATACAGAATCTTAGAGTATTTACATAAATAAAATAAATACTAGATGTAGTAATAAAAGATTATGCACATATATATTAAAAATGAAAAATAAAAATTTTTAATTATTATTACTAAGTTATACCTAAAATTCAAATAAGCAAAATTTTTTAAAAGATTACAAAAAAAATATATAGCTTTGGCAAGATTGAATTAGTTTACAATTAGTTAATCTAAAATACAAATAACCAAAATTTTAAAAGAATCTAAATCACATGTGTAGCATGTGTCAAACTATATATTTTTGAATTAAATAATTTGAAAAGTGTACCATGTTGCAATTTTTATGGTGCAAAAATAGTTTGATATCCTAATAT
>AWWV01014320.1:0-25763 GCA_001974805.1 Corchorus capsularis
TATTGAATTAGGCAAGAAGGCTCGTGCATGGTATCCAATTTGTGATAGAGATTTTGGTGATGCTACATCACAGCACAATACTGCTTTCAGACTTTTATATTAAGTTGGAGTTTTTCAAACATGCAATGTTATTATTGGATATAGCAATCCTGATTTGCACATTTATAACTGCTGGATTGCATGACAAACCATCTCTTGCTGCAATTCCTGGTGCCATAGGAGCTCTAGAACTTGTGCACAGTTGTATTGCTGCAGATCCTCGTACAAAACTTAAACTATGGTTTGATTGGCTAGGATTGTCCCTCTCCATAGTTGCCTTTGGTTGGAGTATTTTTTTCCATCTGCTACAAGTTAGCTCTGTTCTCCCAAACTTGCTTTAAATTCTTTTAAGTTATCTCTGCCCTTATTTCTTCTGCTTTCTTTGTTCTCCCAAACTTGCTTTAAATTCTTTTAAGTTATCCCTGCCCTTATTTTTTTCCATCTGCCTTCTTTGTAGATGCCAGTGTTATGGCAAGACTCCTACGATTATGATACCTACTCTAATAGGTATAGATGCTTGGTTATGTTTGTGACAGTAGTCCAAAGTGTCTAATTATGCTAACTTTAATACTTTTTATTATTCATTTTTCTCTTATAGTGCGAAAGGGAATATAACCGAAGCCGTTTGGAGTCTGCAACTATAGAAGACATTAAGGCTTACTTAATTAATTCATGTTGGTACTTTTGATTTTCTACATCTTCCATCTTCCATGTAAACGGTAGATTTTTTTAATGTAGGACCTTAAACAAGGGAACTGGTTTTGTTCCAAGCACTGCCACAGTATCCATGACGGATTATAGAAGCTTGTTCTCAAAGGAGAACAAAAAATACGCATCCCATCTGAACCAAAAAAATTCAACATATTGAACTCAAATTCAGACTTATCAGAAGAAGAGGTTGCGATGAGGCAACAAGACCTTTTCTAGCCAAAGGGCTTACAATCTTCCAAGGTGCTTTTGTTGATCCTTCTGAGTATGATCCAATACCTTCCATGATATATGGCAGAAATTTGGAGGGTCACCGATTTGCTGGGATGCACTGTGCACTACTATGTACCAAGTAAGTCTCGTTTTAACTTCCTCCCCTGTTTTTATCTCCTAATTGGTTGGGACTGTCTTAATTTGATGATGTTTCTGTTTTCCCACAATGACAGTGTTGTGTCAACTGCAATGTTTAGGATTCTTGGTTCCAAAGTTGCTGTAATTTCTTTATTAGCCACTAGTGTTGAAATTCAACGGCAAGTATTCCTACGGGCAACCCTTTCCCCCACTTTCCCCCAACCCAATGTGTATTATCTAACTAGGTAGACATCCATTTTGCAGGGTTATATCATTGTGCAGGGTTATATAGAGTATCTTCTTAAGTGTATTGAGGAACTGCTTGGGTTCTTCCAAGTCAAAACACTTGTGTTTCTGGTACACAATGAGACAGAAAACTGTTGGATGAAGCATGGATTTAAGAAGATAGGTCAAACGGAGGGGAGCCAATATCTGAACAACAAAATGTTGGTTCTCCAACACAAATCCATTTTGAGAAAGGCAGTTAGGCCTAGCACTCAGCACCTGACATTTTGATGGGAGAGCATCCTGTAAGCTGTGGAATCAAAAAAACAGAATTATCTCAAACAGTATTTGAACCAGTTCTATATAATTCATAGAAAACCTTTTATCTTTTTTCAAGGAGGGAAAAATGGTTGTAAACAATTTGATTAAATTTAGTTTAGAGCAAGTAGATAATTTTCTTTTAAAACCTTAGTAGATAAGAAGATTTCTGGTGTTGATTACTTGGGTGCCAGGAGGATTTTATTAGAGAAAGTAGATAATCATATCATATATATCATATATATATATATATATATATATATATTAAAACTGTAGACGTTGGAGAAAATGAAAGTTATTAATTATTGAGACCTCCTCCTTCTGACAAGTGACATGTGTCCCTGAATGCCATGTGTCATTTATTTATTTAAATTAAATCAATTCATGTCATGTAATATTCCAATTTAGATAAAAAATTATCTCCCTAATTATTGTGTTACATCTAATTGCTCATCTCATTTTAGATCCAAAATTAAATCCCAAATTATAGTTTCATAGTAAATTACTACACATCTTTACCTTTGAATGTTTTAATATATTTAAATTATAATTAACACCATCAATCAAGTAATTAGTATACTAATTAATGATTATTATGAATTATGAATATTTATAATTTAAATCAATTTTATAATTCTTACCAATTTTACCGGACATATCAACTATAAACATGAAACACTCCCTTTACATTTTACAACTTTTATCTATTCTTATTTTTCTTTCAACTTTACATAGTATAGAAATCTTGACACCGTCAATATTTTGCTCCCCTTTTGATTATTTCTTTTCTTTGTATATTCATTTTATTGTTCTACCATTTTCTTTCTTTTTCTTAATTCATGAGTATATGCTAAATACTTTTATTATTTGTTGTACTTTGTTTGTAACATTTGTTACTTATTTTACTCCATCAAAATTGCTTGAATCAATCGATTGGGAAAGAAAAGGCTTCAACCTTATCAATTTCAATCATTATTCAACAAATAATAATTTTTTAGAATAGGAAGAGATGTATTAGATTCGTCTAACGAGACAATCTTCAATGGCCATCAACGGAGGAAAGGGTGGTAGAGCGTAATGGTGCATTTCATTTTTCATTTCATATTTATTCATTCCATGTAAATTAAAAATGAGACATTTTTTGTTATGCTATACATTTTGGTATTTTACTCATGCTCTATTCAAATTTCCAGGTTGTTTTAGTTTAAAAAACAACTTTTTTCTTTCTTTTTTTAGTGAAATTCAAGTTTGGTTCTAAGGGGGTCAGGCTCCCCTCCTTTTGTTCGTTAAAGAACATTCTCAATTAACCAAAATTCTCCGTTGATGAGAAACTTTTCTTTTTTAAATTTTGATTTAATTTACCATAAAAAAATTGGTAAACATAATAATTTTATGAAATTTGGTAAAAGACTAAAAGTTTAAGTAATGTTATAAATTTGGTAATATTTAATATTGATAAAATTGTAATTTACAAAAATTTTTAAGAATGCAATGCTACTGAAATTTCTAAAGATGAGGAATTACTAAATTTATGTAAAATTATAAGTAACTTTAATAACATGTTACCTTTTTTTGTTAAATTAGATCACAATAATTTTGGTAACTTCCAATATTAATAAAACGGTTACTAAAATTTTTAAGAATACATGATTAGTAAAATTTCTAAAGATGTGATATTGTTAAATTTATTTAGGGTACTTCTTTCCCCATAAAAAGTAGTTTATTACCTTTTTGTTAAATAATTCAATAAAATTTGTAATCTTCAATATTAATGAAACCTGAAATTTCTAAGAATGTAGTGTTTCTAAATTTTCTAAGAATGTGAGGTTAGTAAATTTATGTAGAAATCGCAAAATTTTAGGTAACATTTTACCTTTTCAAACCGAATCAATAAAAATCAATGAAATTTTCACATTAACTATGATTAATTAAATTAATAAAATGTTTCTAAGTTTAAAACTAAAAAGTTTAAGATATAATTAGTATTAAAAAGTCTAATAAGGTTATTAAAAACTTTATTAATTTACCTAAATTGAATCAAAATTAATTAATTAAGTAATATAATAAATTATAGGTAATCAAATTAGTTATCAAATCAACAATCAATATCAAAATTAAATTATTTCTTCAAAAAAGTATCAAAATTAAATCAAATCTAATTAGTTTACGTCAATCAAATCAAATAAATTTATTATGTCAATTTCAATTAATTGATTGATCAATTAATAATTAATAAAATTAAAATCACACAAAATCAAATCAATTATAATTAATTTACATCATATGTTAGTAATTTTTTGACTAATTAGTTTCCATAAATATAGGCAACATAAAATCATGATAATTATTATTTACATAATAATAATATAATATAAGTGAAATCAATAGTCAATTACAAATTAATCTTCATTAATTACTTTACATAAAATAAAGTGAAAATTAAATTGATTATAATTACAAATTTACCCTTATATTAGAAATTCGACGAATATAACCACATAGGTCGTATTAATAGGTTCAAATAAATTAATAGAGCCATTAATATGTCAAGGATAATCTTATAATGGCTAATTCAATTATATTATTTGCATCCCATTAACCTTTTCATTATGCTATTGCTTTAGCCGAACAGTAGACAGTATTAGCACAACCCCTTATGTAAGCTATAAAATTCAAAGTTGAACCACTTTCTAAAAAATGTAGTAGATTTTGCAACAATACATTTTTGTATTGTTTTTCATTCCCAGGCAACGACCAGGTTCTAAACTAGTATATATATATTTACCATTTCTTCCAAGTGTGTCAAAAAAAAAAAAAGAAAAGGAAAATGTTGAGCACCACCAAATTGGGCCTAAGACCCACTTACCACTTAAAGTCCAAAATCACACTCAAGGTCCAAGGTCTGACCTATATAAGGAAACACACCTAAGGTATGACCTGGAAGAAGCTCACTTAACGGTCAGAGGAGGTCCCCTCCGGTCACCTGGGGGAGCCCTTTCTCATGGTTTGCTCACTTGCAGACCACTCGGAGCTCGATCTGATCTTAGTCCACGACTTATTTTGGCATCAACAGAAAACTTAACGAAAAGCTTAAATCTCAAACATACACATAGATGCATAACAATTTGATACTCAAACTCAAGTTCAATTTCAAGCAATATGTTCCTCAATTGTATTTCCTTTAACATCTCCAAAATAAGCCTTCCAACTGTAGAGAATTAGAAGTGAAGATTCTATATTTTTAGAAGGTCCAAGCTGTAAATATAATATATATGCAATACAATATGAGCAGCAAGCTGCAATCTCTCCTACTTTGTCTTGTATCTTAAGGCTTTCCTCCCATGTCTTTGTGTAGGTGACCACTTCTTGTCCACTCCACAACATAAGACTTCTGGTCCAAGCACTCTTCTTCAAGGGAAAAAGAAGATTTACCAATACTCTTTAAGACCTTTCAACCAATATATAATATATCAGTTTTATAATGATAGCAACATTATTATAAACTATAAATAATTGCCCATTGTGGAATTGGGAAAATGATTTTGTACACCAATTATTATAGATTTCTTCATACATACACTATGAGGTGGTAAGATTTATAAATTTTTTATATACATATGTTTTTTATTAAGAAAAAACAATGCGAAAATTTGATCCACAAGTGAGAAGAACAGCAGTAGTTAACTGAACTTGTCAACAGACCAACTCAAGGAAATAGCAAGCTTACCAAGGGGGGAGCTTTTAAAAATAGGAGGTGTAAAAGAAGTATTGTACATGGAAACAGGAAACTTACTTCTAAGCTAAAATTTGAATACAAAAATTAATGTAGTTATGTATATTATAAAGGTGAATATGGAAAGAAGAATTGATTTAAGTAAGAAAAAGGTGAAAAATCCTCTCTAACTTCATGATTATAAAGTTCCCCACACATTTTGGTCATTAATTTGTATGTTAAAGTAAGCTATAGTTGGTTTGATTTCATACCTTTAAAGCCAGCCTTGCATATAACCACCTATAGCAGGGGAAAGAGAGCCATCATCATTCTAAAGGGAAAAAAGGAAAAGAGGGTAAAAGAGAATTTGCAAGAAGATAAAAAAAGGGGATAGTGGGGGTGTAATAAGGAGGCATCAATGGCTACACCAAAGCAGATATGGGAGCAACAGCAATCTCAGATGCAGCGCGTAAAGAACTCGGGAATTGTCAGTTGCAATGGGAGTCCAACTAAAGATGACAAGGAAGAAGAAATGGCAAAATCTGCATTGGCATTGTTCCGAGCAAAAGAAGAAGAGATTGAGAGGAAGAAGATGGAGGTTAGGGACAAGGTTCAGTCTTATATGGGGCGCGTTGAAGAAGCAACTAGGCGTTTGGCGGACATTCGAGAAGTAAGTTCATGCATAGGATCATTAATGGATCATAGTTTAAATATCAGACATCATATATAACATTGATCATGTCTGTATCTATTAGACTATTACCTCTGGCCTAATTGAAAAACATGTTTTAATGAAGATAGTGAATCTGTAACATATTAATGCAACATGAGTTTTGTTTTAGAACATGAAGAAATCTGATATGGTTCAGCTCAAGATCATATCATTTACTAGATACAGACATGATCAACATGAATTTTGATTTTCAGGATTAGATTATGCTTGCTAATGCGACAAATTGTATGATTTTAATATGAATTGATATAATGTTCCAGGAACTTGATGCCCTCATAGATCCAATGAGGAAAGATGTTGCAATTATACGCAAGAAGATAGACACCGTTAACCGGGAGCTGAAACCATTGGGACAGAGCTGCCAGAAGAAGGTGCAGTATATTAATTTCATCATTAAACTGATCATTTCAAGTTGGATTAATTAATACAGACAGCCCATATTTAGGTTTGATGAACATAATGATAATTACAGGAAAGAGAATACAGAGAAGCCCTTGAAGCCTTCAATGACAAGAACAAGGAGAAAGCTCAACTAGTTAGCAAACTAATGGAGGTACATACTTGTTAGCATCATTAATTAAATATCTGATCAAATCTTGTTATTACAATATTTAGAACTAATTACATATATTTATTTTTCATGCTGGTTAATTATAATTAGCTGGTGAGTGAAAGTGAGAAATTGAGGATGAAGAAGCTGGAGGAGCTGAGCAAAAACATCGAAACTCTTGGCTAAAAATAATTCTTGTGCTGACTACAACAACAACAATAACAAACAACATGATTTGCTTTGTGTGTGCTGTAATTAGAGACCCAGTTTTTCTCATGCTTTTATTAATTGGCACATTTATTTTGTTTCTGTCCATCGTTTTCGCTTGTTCTTCTTCATTTCGAACTTAATTAATTCTCTGATTTAATTAGGAAAGTAGTCACTGAGCAGGTTTTGGTTTACCAGCAGACAGGGGTCAACTTTCATGTAATGGAAATATATATGCTTGCTCAAGCCATCATTGAATAGTGAATTTGTTCTCGTGTTAATTTCACCTATCTAACTCAACCCCAAAACAAAAAGTGATGTGCCACCACAAAAATATTTGGTCAATAAAATTTAGAAATTCGGTTCCAATCCAATGTATCCAAACTTGGAGCTTTCAACTAAATCCATGACCATGACTTGATTTGATGATTTCTTTCACATGCACTTCCTCTCTACTTCCCCAGTTCCTTTATGAACACCAAATATCTGTTTGCTTTTTTGTAAAGCCAATTTTCAAAACACCCTCTTGACACGGAAAAAAGGAAAATCATATTCATAGGGCATGGGGCAACCTTAATGTTCCTTTACCCATTGTCATAATGCCCAAACTCGAATCCAAGGTCATTTGGTCGGCCAAGACAGAAAATGAAGTTTCAGCCTCTATATATATATTATTTAAAATCACATTTCAAATGCTTATTTTCCCATTTCTGAAAAAATATATTCTTCATATAGCAAAGACAAGCAAAGCTAACATATGTATTGGCATTATATGTGCTGATATTTCAAAACAGAGCAAAATTCCAATGAAATACTGCCTACTATAATTGCAACTTGTTTGTAACAATGAAAAGTTGAAAACCATGTGCCCGCCCCACACCACAAGTTGTTTTAGGTAATTAGTTATGTAAAACCTCTCTTTAGTGAAGAATTAGTTCCTTGTTAGGTCAGCTAAGTTAACTTGTGATCATTAATTAATTAATCCTCTTTTGTCTCCTCTTTAGTGGTCTTAATCCCGCAAGTTCCTATCCACTGTTTCTTAACTTTACAGACTCATAATGGAAGGAGAAAAGCAAAGAAACCCAATATAGTAGAAAAAAGAATAAAGAATATTTATAAGTCTTCCTCATCAAATATATTATATCAGTAGTGGAAATCAAATGCAGAAGCCTTTTTTATTTAATTAGTTCTTGCTGAAACAGAGCTGACTTGTGCCCTTGAGCCAGAGTCAATTAAAATGCAGGGGATAATGGATATGAACATGCATACCCTAAAGTAGCTTTATATATCTTTATGCCAAGTTTTATGGTAATGGCATTCAATGCTAATTGACTCTAGTTGAGTTTATAAGACTTCAGAACTCTGTTGAAGAGATTTGAGATTCGAATCTTACTAATGGTGCTTATTGTTGGTGGGTATGTATGTGTATAGAAGTGTCACTGTAAATCTGTTCGAGTCTTACTAATGATATTTGTTGGTGGATATTTTTAAGTGTCCTCTTTGAGTCATGTAACATGTTCTGATCTAACCCTTTCGTATGCTGCTCAAGTTTTGACCATATTATTTTTATTTATTATGATTATAAAATCTCAGCATCCATGAACTTGGGGCTTGTGTCAGATGGTTCATCCACCCCTAAGAGGGCAGAAATTGGTTTCGACCCTTTGGATCCTTAAAAAAATTAAGATTATGTGCATGAATCATCACCAATCCCATCGATCATTCTAATCCTAAATACATTTTTTAAGTATATGACTTAATTGTTAATTAGACTCGGCAAAAATATCAACAGAAAAAGCCTATGAAGTTGAACTGAACCCAACCCATTGAGAAATTGAGATAAGACTTCATTAATCATTAACATAAACAATTCGAATTATTTAAAAGTTTTTATCTGAACTATATGCTGATCATTATAATGTCAAACTTTAGGAAATTCAAAATTTATAACACACACGAGAAAAAAGTGAAAAGGCTAAGGTGAGTGGCTGGCAAAATGAATGAAAGAAAAAACAAACCTTATCAAAAACGCGTTATAAAATAATAATGGCTCCATAGAGAAAGAGGGAGTCGCACAAAGCCGTCCTGCCCCAATCATATCCTTACAAAAGGAAAAAAAAAATATTAGTAAGTGTTTTACCTTAATTAATTAAAATTATCATAAGAAATGGTCAATGGGGTACATTGTCAGAAAAAATATCTAAGCAAGAGCATTGGCTAGTCGACAAGTGTCCACTCTCCTCCACCGGAGATGAGTTCTCAACCACAAAATTTAATCTTATTTTATAAGTACGAACATAATTAAATGTTCGCTGGCTTTGAAGTAAAGATAGGGTAGGGACTAATTTTTCCAAATTAATTAATTTAATTTATCAGAAAAAAACGTTTTCGTCTTTATCAGATTCATGGATGGCTCCAACACTCATCATATGCCATCCTTTTCCCTTTCACTTTCCTTCAACTATTTTCTTCCTCCAATCAAATTTTGGTTTGACGTCATTAATTTGGTGCCGCACTCGTGTTAGACTTTTTGGTGCGCCTCTTTTATTCTCTTTTTTTTCTTAACCCTTCGCCCTCCCTATATATATAATTACTCTCTGCCTAACTCAGTCACGTCGCAACCCAAACTCATATACAAGCTTAATTGGCTTTTGGTTTCTTTCTTAATTTCTTCTCTCAATCTGCGAGTTTTTGAGTTGAGTTGAGTTTTAGTTAGTTAAAGAAGGCTGGATACTTTTACGCGAATGACGAAGGTTTATCCCAACGCTGGGTTTAGCGGCAGCGACGCCAACTCTGCGCCGCCGGCTAAGGTGTTGGTAGGTGTCAAAAGGGAGACGGTTTTAACTGTCTGGAAAAAGTCGTTGCTTTTCAACTGTAACGGCTTCACCGTGTTTGACGGAAAAGGTGATTTGGTGTTTAGGGTTGATAATTACATGGAAGGCAACAAGGGTGAAATCCTTCTCATGGATGCCACTGGGAAACCTCTTCTCACTATCCGCCGCAAGGTAAAACTTCATGATTTTACTTTCTTTTAGCATTTTATATTTGTTATCAAATTCATTAGTTTAATATGTGGAATTTTGAATTAATGTTATCAGAAAATTAGTCTGGGAGATTGCTGGCTGGTTTACGAGGGAGAAACGTTGGTGAATCCTAGATTTAGTGTCAGAAAATCAGTGAATATTCTAAACAGCAAGTGTTTGGCTTATGTTAGCAACGGAAATAGTAACAGTCGGAACAATTCCATGTACGAGATTGAAGGGTCGTATTCCCAACGGTGTTGTGGTGTGTACGACGATAAAAGGAGATTAGTTGCAGAAATCAAACGGAAAGAGGCTGTCGGTGGAGTTGCTTTCGGAACGGATGTTTTCCGTCTTGTTGTTCAGCCGGAAAATATTAGGACGGACTTCGCTATGGCTCTCGTCATCCTTCTCGATCAAATGTTCGGTTCTTCAAGACGCTCCTCCACCTAATTACAACCCTTTAAATATTACTATTTCTATATAATTATTATGTATACTCCAAATTGCAGCAATTTGGGTTTTATGACCTTCCCCACCCAATTATTGTTTTCTTTTGTATGAAAAAAAAAATACACACAAAAAAAAAAAGAAAAAAGTTTTTGGTCTTGGAGTTGGGGGTTGGTTTTTTCATTTTAGATAAAAAACCAAGCTCCCGGTGGGGATGTAAATACATAATTCAACAGAAGAATAAAGTTTTGTTCTGTTTCCGTCCATTTTTTTTCTTTGTATTTTGCATACTTGGAATCGATTATAAACTCAAGGTGTTGCTTAATCCAGGTTTTTCTTAGAATATAATGGACCATTGATTTAAAAAATCAAGAAAAATCTAATGAAAATTGTCACTCTCTATTTCATGGTTTTTAGTGATAGTGTACATTTTGGAGTAGTTTATAATCGAAATGGAATCTCTAGCCATATAGAGGCAAAGAATAATGGGGCCACGCCATTCCAAAACTTATACGTACTATAATAACACACTTGAAAAGATCTATCAGAAGGAATCGAAAGTGAAATTGGAAACCAATCGAATTTGAAAGCGAAATTTGGGACAATAAAAACAGAGAGAAATGAAAAAGAAAGCGAGGTCGGTAAAGGAAGGAGGGTCGTTTTTTCTTTATGGCTATGAGGAAGGAGGGGTCATTGCTATAAGAGATGTATATAATTTTGACTTTATTATATTTATGATGATGATTATGTTCTTAGAATTTTTGCTTTGATTGCATCGAATTTTGCTTAAATTACATCCATAGATTGCATAAATTTTTGTTCTTGGGTCATTTTCTATGAAATATATTAATTGACCGGCCTATATCAAGTTTTGCGGCTTTACTTAGGGCAACAATATCTATTCAAAATAAAATTCTGACAAGAATTTATTTTAATATCTTGGGTATGCTATAAATGTATGAGGTGTTGCTAGATGAAATAAAGAGAGAGAAAAAATCTTGTTTGACTAATCAGAAGGAAGAAATTAAATGCAACGTAAGTAAGTACTTTATTATAATGTCAATTATGCAGAATCTTTACTTACTTCAACAGCTAGAGCTAGGGCTCAATTCAATTAATTGCTTGAAAGACTAATTTTGTGTTCCAAGACAAAAAGCTAGAAGAAGAGGCTCTCATTTTAGTTTGTCATATTTTCTAGAAAATGCGAGATGTTCTTGATTCCTGTACAAGCTGTAATAGATAGCTTTTTCCATCAATATATAAGACAATTCTTATTCGAAAAGATAAAGAAGAACATGGGCTCATCATACTTTGTCAAACATCCTAAATTCCTTAATAATTGACATAATTAATTTTACTAACGAGAGGATAGCTCGTGCTGGTGCGTCGAGCGTTTTAAAATTTGAATTGTTAAATGTTGCTTTTATATGAATTGCCTTTAGTTTGATGTAGTTTGGTGTTTTTAAGGAGTAACAACAGTTTGATAATATAAATGAGTAGGAAAAGTTAGAGTAGCGAATATTTAATGCAATAAATTGATTGATATGAGCTATGTGAGTAAAATGTAAAAAGGAAGTCTTAGGATGAATATTTTGATTTTGTTGAATCATTCTAGTAAGTACATTATTGCAAAGGCATAGACATTTTTGCTAAAAAAACTACTTCAAAGTTACATATCCTTAAACTGAAAAGATAAAGTTTATAAACATTTAATATAATTTAAAAAGTAAATAACATAAACAATGAAATTAAAAACATAAAACTTGGAGCTGTGGCTTGCTTTCCTTCACTACCCTGGTTGCTTGATGCTATTACCGGGTGGATTTGCTTAACAGAGTTAGAAGTTATAGGTTTGTAAATATATATAAATCAAGTGCATTTGAATGTTAAGGCTGTGTAGCTCTTGATGTACACTGATTCACTCAAAAGACATGAAAACGGAGAACTTATCGAAAGAAGGAAATACCATTCAAAGCAACAAATTGCCCTTTCGACTTCATTAGACCATCCCTTTCTTTCTATCTTTCCATACTACTCCGCAAATTTATAAATCTCAACTTTCTAATAAGTATTTGTCATAAAATAAACTCAATTCCATGCTACTCACTAAATTTCTTTTGAGGTTATAAGGCACGGGTAAAGAGAGCTCATTCTAAAAAGAGAAGTTAAAAGGCATGGTTAATTAAGAGAACACTTCAACAGTACTGTAACAAAATAAGCATGATATCATAAATATTCAAGTGCAAAATTCAGTCAAAATGATGGGTCTAAAAATGAGATTTCTTAAAAACCCACTTAACATATCAATAATTAAAGGGAATCTTAATGAAGATGTCTTAAAAATCCACTTAACATATCAATAATTAAAGGGAACCTCAAATTACTATAATAGTCCAACCAAGCAAAGCATTAGAGAATGCAGCATAAGGGTCATTTTAGGTAATAAAATAGATCAAGAAAAGACCAAAATGAGGTGATAAGGTCGCTCCAGGTTAAAAGTTAGAAGGACCATTTAGTAATTTCACGTGGTTACAAAAATAATATGTAGAACAAGACAAGTTATATTAGCTCGCGCTGGCGCTATGGGCGTTCTTTATTTTAGAGTGGGGCTTGATTAACTAATTGAAATTATATAAGGGTCAAGAACATTTTTTGTTCTAAAGTGGTGCTTGATTGATTAATTGATTGAATTATATAAGGTTGCAGTAAAAATGCAATTTAAATGGATTAGTTTTAATGTTGTCTCTTTCTATTGGCATAAATCTTTGTAAGCTAACTTTTTAGACATGCAAAATTAATAAGGTTAAAGAACATGTTTTTTATTTGTAAGTAATAGGAAGTGCAGAGAGGTAATAAATCATGTTGTTAATTGGATAATAATACTCACATTGAACGAAGGGTGGTTTTAATTCAGAAGGGGAAAAATATTGAACGACCTATATTGAAGGGATGGAGACGGAGAAGAAAGAGGAAAGAGATACGAAGGTGAAAACAGAGGGGAGTGATGGAAATGTTCGATTTTGGCAAACCTGAAGATTGATCAGCAGCGAGAAGTTGAAAGGACGCAACAACTGAGTTGGTGAGTGGACAAAAGAAAACAGCGAGAGAAACATTAATTAAAAGTAACTAAGGGTTTAGGGTGTTGGATTTAATTTCAATCTAATTGGTTTGGCCCATATAACTTTGGGCTTTCCTTGTCATTAAGGGTTTTAATTGATGGACTTAAAATCCTAGTTAGACAAGGCCTTAGAGATGTCCATAAGGTTTTAATAATCCTACAAGGGTTAGGACCTAAAGGGTTTGTTATAAAAAGGGATGAACCCTCTCCTTTCTCTTCATAAAAACGTAAAAACACTTGACGGCTAGGGTTTTCTCATCCATCAGAGAAACAATTAAAGTAGAAGGAAGAAAGGAAAAAATCACCATGTTTAAGATTTTCTGGAAAGGCTATGGATAAAGGTAAGTTGGTCTAACCTTCTTGTTTATTAATATGTATGTGGTTGATTTGTTTGGGTTAAAAGATCCAACCATGAAAGTTAGGTTTATATTTTCTATAATGGTTTAATTGAAAATTTGCTAATAATTGGTATCAGAGCTTGGTTTTAAACCCGATAAATTACCATGAATTGTTGGTGTTCTTGAAAGTTGAAAGAACACATTAGAGATTTAAAGTTTCCGCCATATGTCGCATATTATATTGCTAATTATTATTGATTTGCGTTACTGGTTTTGTCGACTTTGGTTCTGAAATTAATTTGGTCATCATGCAAATCATGAATGAAAGTATTAAATTTGTATAATGATTCAAAGTTGGCTTGTGGCTCATCAGGTGTGTCTAATACTAGTTGCTTAGCTGAACTGAATTTCCCTTCTACCATGTTTATATGCCTGATAATTATCGCAAAATTATATTTACTATGAAAGGTACCTTGTGATTTGCGATATGATGCTGCCAAGTATAGATTTTGGTTCTGAGCTGTTTCGTAAAATCAATTTAGCAATTGATTGAATCTTGCTTTGAGTTGCGATATGATTATGTATGGATTAATAGATTTAATTTTGCAATTAAATATAGATTCTGATGCTTTCAATAAAATTGCAATAAAGGTTTTTGTTGAATCATGCCTTGATTTTGTTTGAAAGCTAAATCAATTTTGCAAATACTTAGTTCATCATCACGTTTTACTATGAATGGCTTGGATGAATGATTTGCTTTCATAATTAAAGGATTAATATTGTGATTATTAGTTACATATAATTTATTAAGGAATGGATGAATATGCTGTTTGTTTTGCTGCATATATTGCTTTCATGAACATCATAATATTTTGTCACATATTTACATATACTGGTTTTTGATTTTTTCATGAATCAATTAATTTGTAAATCATGCGATGAATCATGGTATAGAAATTTCCTTTCAGGAATTAAATTGTTATTGTTTTCCCATGTAAAGTTTTGAATCTTGGGATATAATTAAGGATGTATTATTTAGTGTCTAATGGAAGGAAAAACTAGCTAGTCACCAAAGTGGCTTAGTTTGAAAAGAATTTAGACATCTAATAAATTAAGCAATTGTTCAAATTAGTGGATGCCATTAATTGTCATATGAAAAGTTGAACAATTGTAGTTATTAATTATATTGCTATGAGGTCACCCAAAGGTGGACCATTGATTATGATTACTAAGGCTAAATGCTCAATTTGGAGCCAAACGTTTGCCGGGATACTCGATTTGGGGCCAAACGTTTCAATTGTAACAAAAAAGGGCCAAACATTTTCGGGGTTGCTCACTGTTGGGCTTTTTTGGATGTTAAATGGGAGGTGTATTACACGCGCCGTTTACAAGCGAGAGAGGCCAATTGTTTTTGCCACCTAGACTTGATTTTGCCATGTGTAAATGAAAATCCGCGTGGCTTTTTTTTTAAGCAAAAAAAAAAAACTTTCTCCTTTAACGGCATAAACTTAATAACATACAAAAATTCCTCTAAGTAAAAAAAAAAAACAACCAGTAGAATCAACTCAAATTGGAGAAAAAAATCCAAATGATAACAATTCAAACCAATCGGAGCAAAAAATTCCAACAAAATAAAATGAAAAATTCCAACATTTAGCCATTTCTGTAACACATAAAGCATCTAACAGGTGAGGGAGGTGAGGGAGGAAGCAGGGATCAGTTTTATTTGCAAAACTTAACTTAGGCGCATCAATGGCTTGATTTCATTTGAACCTTTTGTTGGCAGCAAAGGCCCATCCGTAACTTTAAGTTCAGCAGGAGAAGACAAAAACCCAATTAACAAATTCATGTTAATTCAACAGGTAGATGTAAGGCCAATTCCCTTGCCTATTTCCCTGATGCCCCGTCGGCTCCAATTCCCTCCACAATTATTGAGAAATGATTTTGAGTACAATAAACTTTGGTAAAAATAATGGCAAAAAAAAAAAACTTTGGTACAAAAATTGAAAATTCAGGGGATTAAAAATGGTGAAAGAAACACTCTTATGAATCGCACGAGGTGGGAAAATAGAGTATTCGCCAGAAAAAAACATGGAAGAATCGTCAATGTCAGCTTATGAAACTTGATAGTTGGGTTGGGTTTTAAGACTCTTGCAAGCAGTGGAGGTAGTTGAACAAAAGTTAGACTAATCTTCAGATAAATGAGGATAAGAATTACATCGAAGATTGATTCAAACAAATAAAACACCAATGATCTTACCTGCTGGGAAAGTAAGCTTCTCGCAGAATTCAGGACTCTTAACAATTTCTTTGCAGATAATTCTCCATGATCGCCAACAACTTCTCTTCTCTCTTTGCTTCTCTTCGTTTGACTCTGTCTGATTTCGCCTTTATTTTGTTTAATTATATGTATGCATCTAAGAATTGAGATAATCCGGATGCACTTACCAAAAAAATCAACTTTTGGTAGAACATAGACCTAGGGTTTATATTTGGGGGTTTTGGTTTGGGGCATTTCTTGCTAAAATTCGAACGGTGAGGAGGTGTTAATTAGGGAAGGAAGCAACATAGTTAATTTTGAGACCCATCTAACGGCTGAGTTCACCAGATCGGAGGATTGAAGATTGCGGTTTTAGATTAGTTTTTGGACTAGATTTAGATAGGTTTTCTTCATGGTTTAGGTTGAGAAAGAGATAAGGCATGAAGAAGGGTTAAATCACGACTCAGCAACACAAGAAAGCAAGGTAGAATTGGCTGCCATGAAGGGTTGCATCGTGGAGTCGACGGTGAGGGAGGAAAAAAAGAAAGAGAAAAGAAAAAGAAGAAGAAAGAAGATGAGGAGAAAAAGAAAGAAGAAAAAAGAATAAAAAAATAACTTTTTATTTATATTTTTAACTTCCTCAAATATCCACGTGGGCAATTAACGGGATCTAACGGCGCGTGTTATACACCTCCCATTTTCCATCCAAAAACGCCTAATATTGAGCAACCTCGAAAACGTTTGGCCCTTTTTTGTTACAATTGAAACGTTTGGCCCCATATCGAACATCCCGGCAAACGTTTGGCCCCAAATTGAGCATTTAGCCTGATTAATAACAATAAAAGTGACTTATTTACATACTTGGTGAATATGTATGTGCATCCAAATATGTCTTGCATGTTTATTTGATTATGCTTAATATTGTCTATTAAAGTTTGTATATTAATTGGCATCGTTATGGATTATGTGTTTTAGTTATCACCCAAAGCTGAACTTAAATGCATATTTAAAGTTATTATTTGTTTGAATCCATTAATTACTCAAAGCATTAATGTGTGAGCTTTGTTAATATGCAGCTAATATGCTCAGTTTAGGCAATGCACTGATCAAGTTCAATGGGCTGAATTATGAGGAATGGTCTGAACATATCCAGTTTCGTCTGGGTGTTATGGACTTGGACCAAGCCCTATTGAAGGAAAAGCCCGCAGCCATTACGGAGGACAGTACAGATGATGAAAAGTATCTGTATGAGTCCTGGGAAAGGTCCAATAGGCTGGCTTTGAACTTGATGCGGATGTCAATGGCTGATACTGTTAAGCCATCGGTGTCGAAAACTGATAATGCAAGGAAATTTATGCAGAAAATTAAGGAATATTCTTAATCGGACATTACAGACAAGTCCATTGTTGAGAGTTTGATGAGTGAGTTGACGACCAAGAAATTTAACTGGTCTCAGCCCATTCATGATCATGTGACTGAAATGGCAAATCTTGCTGCAAAGCTGAAAGCATTGGGAATGGAGGTAAGTTAGTCTTTCCTTGTCCAGTTCATTATCAACTCACTTCCTCTAGATTTTGGCCAGTTCCAAGTGAATTATAATTTACTTAAGGAAAAATGGAACTTTCAAGAAATTAAGGCCATGTTGGTTCAGGAGGAAGGGAGATTGAAGAACATGAAGGAACAGACTGTCCATCTCACGATGCATGAAGTGAGGTAGTAGCAGTAAGGCTAAACTAGGTAGAAAGGATAAGGACAAAAAGATGGACAATTCCTCATTGAAGGTTAAGGAGGGACATGTCCGTAAGGAAATGAGGTGCTTCTTCTGCAAGAAGATTGGCCATCTCAAGAAGACTGTCCGAAAAGAAAGGCTTGGTTCGAAAAGAAAGGTACATATTATGTTTCAGTATGTTTCGAAATCAAAATCTTATTGAAGTTCCCCCTAGTAATACCTGGTGGTTAGATTCTGTGCAACTACTCATGTGTCACATGTTATGCAGGGATTTCTTTCAATCCAGCCCATAAGCGGAAATGAAAAGTTTGTGCATATGGGGAACAGAATGAAGGCACGAATAGAAGGGATTGGGACTTACAGATTGATCTTGGATACCGACTGTTATCTAGATCTTGAAAAGTGTCTTTATGTTCCCGAATGTGCTAGAAATTTAGTTTCTGTTGGAAAGATGGATATTTTAGGTTTTGACTTTAAGATTGCAAACGGTGTTTTTTCATTATATAGACAAAAGTACTTTTATGGATCTGGTACTTTAATTGATGGTTTATATCGTTTCAATCTTGATGTTAATTTTTCTGAATCCCTGTTTCATGTTGAACACAATATAGGTAGTAAGCGTAGTGCACATAATGAAAACTCTGCTTTCTTGTGGCATCAAAGATTAGGTCACATATCCAAAGAAAGGATTATGAGGTTGGTGAAAGGTGATATCTTACCTCAATTGGATTTTGTTGACTGGGATGTATGTGTGGATTGCATAAAGGGAAAGCAAGCCAGTCACACATCAAAGAATCCAGCCACAAGAAGTAGTCAACTTCTTGAGTTGATACACACTGATATATGTGGTCCCTTTGATGCTCCATCATGGAATGGTGAAAAGTACTTCATTACCTTTATAGATGATTACTCACGGTATAGTTATATATATCTCCTGCATGAAAAGTCTCAATCAGTGGATGTCCTAAAGGTGTTCATTGATGAGGTGGAAAGGCAGTTAGATAGAAAGGTAAAGGTTGTGAGATCAGATCGAGGTGGTGAGTATTATGGTAAATATGATGAGAGTGGACAATGTCCTGGTCCATTTGCAAAGTTTCTCGAAAGTCGGGGCATATGTGCACAGTATACTATGCCCGGTACACCACAACAAAATGGTGTAGCTGAAAGGCGGAATCGTACTCTTATGGAAATGGTTAGGAGTATGTTGAGTTATAGTAATGTACCTTTGTCGTTTGGGATGCATGCATTAAAGACTGTTGTATATATGTTAAACAGGGTTCCTAGTAAGGCAGTTCCTAAGACACCTTATGAACCATGGACAGGTAGGAAACCCAGTTTGAGGCACTGATCGAGCCAAAATTATGCATATTTTTATAGCTATTTTTATATACTTTTTGCTATTTTTATATGTGTTTTTACCCTATTTTGCTAGTATTTGTGTTTTTAGGTCCTGAAGACAAGAAAAGTGAAAACTTATTGTTTTTCACTCTTTTTGGAGCTATTTTGGAGACTTTTTACTCAACTATAGATTTAGCTATTTGGAATGAAGATTTGAAGATTTGAAGTTCGTGTTTGAAGATTATTTGAAGATAATTTGAAGATTTGAAGACAATTGAAGAATTATTTCAAGAAGCAAGAATTGAAGATTTGGAGCTTATTTGCTAAGGATTGAAGACAAGCCCAGATGAAGCCAGAAGTGAAGGATTTTTGGATAATTTATATGGGATTATACTCAGCCCATATAAGTCCATAATTGGAATTAAAACCCCAATTTATGAGGCTTATATCCAAATAAATATCCAAATCCCGTAATTTCCCGTAACTAGTCTTATTTGGAGTAGGAAATGCCGCAGTCTCGGTAGAAAGGCTATAACTTTCTGCTCAGATGTCCGTTTTAAGCCCATGAGTAGCCGTTGGAAAGCTAACTCCGAGCTCTACAACTTTCCTTTGAAGTGCAAAGCCCAGATCTGCCATCTTCAAGCCCGAATTTGACGTCGAAGTTCCTGCACGAATCCAGAAAATTCCAGAATCCTATTTTGACTTGGATTCTACTCTAGGAAGGCTCTAGACCAAATTTGAAGATTACTCTAAGCCTAGAACGTCCTACCCTCTTTTCCTAAGTCTAATAGGAGTCTTTAGGTTATTCCTCCACTATAAATAGCCACCTCCTGTATCACAAATCACACAATTAATCTCTCATATAGTTTATTCTCTTTTTCTACCTTTCTTTAGTTTAGTTTTTCTTTAGTTTTAGGTCAAGGGTGCCGCACCCCTCTCTTTGCATAGAGAGGGGCGGTAACCCTAGGAGATTTCAAGAAGAGGATTTTGCCTTCAAGTTTTGTAAGTTTTCTTAAGCCTCTCATGGATTTATCCATGAGTAGCTAAACCCTTAATACTTCTAATCCTGTGGTGAATTCGATCAATTGATTATGGTGAGATTTCTATACTTATAATTTTGTGTTAAGTTCTTGATGATAGTAGGCAAAACTCTGTTTTATTTTATGATCTTGATAGTTATTGATTTGGATGGCCACCGATGAAGTAATTGGACGGATCTATGGCTAGATCAAGCTTAGAATTAATCACTCAAGTTTGATTGTTTGTAGCAAATCGGGTTTGTTTAATCGCAGCCTGATAGGCGTTTGTCTATCGGAGGGCGAGAAATTTCTCTTCGTATGGTTCTACTTGTAGGCATGTGTGTAAAATTAATTGTTCTTAATGCTTTGTTCTCAAACGATCTTTAAGCCCTAAGAAAGTAATCAATTGCTGAAGGAATAAAAGGGATAACTGCAGCTTTAATCGGCCTCTTATCTAAAATACATGTTGGGAAACCTATATCAGTTGTCAGTCAAGAATAAGATGCGAAATTCACCTTTTAAATCGAGGATCCATAGTTAATCTGATTGATTCATACCATCGGAGAAGAAGTATGCTTTTTAATTATTGTTTGCTTCATAATTGCTATAGATTTAGATTTAGATTTAGATTTAATTTACTTTGCTTAGTTTTTAGTTTAATTGCTTTCTTTTTAATTGATAATTTTAAATCCCCTGTTTTCTGTTTTAAAACTAATTTTTGGAAAAGATTTGTTCTTGGGAATAAAAGTTCTTCACCCTTCTCTGTGGGATCGACCCCTGCTTGCCCTATCTACTTTAGTTAGGTTTTGTGGGGATTATCTTATGATTGCTGACGACACGATCAGGCACCTACATGTTTGGGGATGCCCAGGAGAAGTAAGGATATACAATCCACATGAAAAGAAACTTGATGCAAGAACCATTAGCGGTTACTTCATTGGCTATCCAGAAAAGTCAAAGGGTTATAGGTTTTAATGTCCTAACCATAGTACGAGAATAGTTGAGTCTGTGAATGCTAGGTTCATTGAGAATGGTCAGTTCAGTGGGAGTGGAAAACAAAGAAAAGTGGACATTAAAGAAATTCAGGGTGTAGGGATGGCAGTTGGCGGATAGTTGGCGGATATCCGATCCGTCCGAATCCGTTTAAGGCGGATTTGGATAGTGATATACGGATACGGTGCGGATTTGGATAGTAAAACCACTATCCGTGGCGGATTCGGAGCGGATGCGGATAGTACCCCTCGGATATCTGCTATTTGAATCCGTTTATATATAAACGAATTTAAAGCGGATATCCGACCCGTATCCGCCAAAAAAACCGTTTAATATCCCATGAGCCCAAATATTTATTAGGTATTGAGGCCCAAGAGTTTTTTGTTTTATCTACAAAGCCCTTTAATCCCATCCATTAAAAAATCCCAAACTAAAACCCAATCCCAAATCCAAATATCCAATCCGCTCAAAATTAAAAATTTATTATAATTAATGAAATTAAGATATAAGTTAGTGGTGAAGCTCGAACCTAGGCAATTTGAAAATATAAAAGATTTTGTTAATTGTAACTAACCATTTGAACTAAATGTTATAATTGATAAAACCTAATCTAAAATTTTATATCATCTTCTTTCCCCGTAAAATTTTTTAAAAAAGAAGAAATTAACAAATACTCTCTAATCTAACTCAGGAACTCTCACCGTCTCACATCTCAATTTTCAACCCTATCCTTAGAACAAAACCAACCCGCCGCTCACCCTCTCTGCCTCTCACCTCATCCTCCATGCCTCCTTCTTCTTCTTCTTCTCTGAAACAAAATCCATTTGATCTCATCATCTTCAAGCATATTAGTTCGAAGAAAAGGGTTTTGAAAACTTGGAAACCCATTTGACTGCTTTTTATCTTCTTTATCCGCTTGGATCTCGTCCTGTTTGTAGCTATCTCAGAGTCCAGACTCCATATCGAAGTTTTGAAGTCGAGAAAGAACCAAAGAAGTAAGTTTCACTCTTCACTCTTTCTATTATCTTCCATGGAAATGTTTTCAAACGTTACATTCGTTACACGGAAAATACATGGAAATTTTTAAATGTTTTTAAACCCATTTGTTTCAAACGTTACATTCCATGGAAATTTAAAAAAAAAAACCATTTATCATTCGTTACATAGAAAACCCGAGCCGAGAGGTTGCTTTATAAACTATGGGATTAAGAAAATTAAGGAGTACATGGTGCATCATATATTCAATTAAAATCCAAAAGTAATTGGGAATATGATTTCGATTTCTATTAGTTGAAGTTTTTTAGAGTATCATAAAATTAGATGCTAACAACTTTTTCTTTATGTATAGGGTCCCTTCAAAATCAGATGCTAGTTCTAATTGTTTGTGCATTGCTGAAGAGGATGTGGATAAATCAGTGCTGAGTTATTGTTTGTTAATTCATATTGTTTGTGTGTTTTTAGGGATTAAATTACGTTGTTATGTCAAAAATATGTTATCTGTAACTTATAATGGTTAGTTGGATTCGGATTTGAGTTTTAATTGGATATTTGCTATATAAACGGATTATGCGGAGCGGATACGGATAATGCTTTGCGGTGGCGGTGCGGATTTGGATAGTGGTTTTAAAAAATAGGCGGATATTTGGCGGATGCGGATACCTGTAATTTTAAACGGATACGGATTCGGATAGTGAGAATTATGCAGATATCCGACCCGCTGCCATCCCTATCAGGGTGAAATCCCTACGTCCAATGATTCTCATCAAGTTGTTGTTCCTCTCGTTGTATCACAGTTGCATAACGTACGAGAACAACGAATTCATGTTACAAACCCACAAGGTGAACATGAAGGTGTTGATCCTCCAAATCAATAAGATGAACCAGCAAATAATGTACAAGTTGAAATTGAGCAAACGGTAAATGAACCACAAGAAGTGGCATTAAGGAGGTCTATAAGGCAAAGAAGACCAGTTATTTCGCAGGATTTTGAGGTTTACGCAATTGAACATGAATGTGACTTGAGCATTGATGATGACCCAGTCTCGTTCAAACAAGCCATGGAATGCAACAAGTCCGAAAAGTGGTTAAATGCCATGAAAAAAGAGTTGAAATCAATGGATGACAACAAAGTATGGGAATTAATTGAGTTGCCTGAAGGTTCAAAACGAGTTGGTTGTAAATGGGTCTTCAAGACCAAAAGAGACTCGAAAGGCAACATAGAAAGATATAAGGCCAGACTTGTCGCCAAGGGTTACACTCAAAAGGATGGCATTGACTACAAAGAGACTTTCTCTCCAAATTCAAAGAAAGACTCTTTAAGGATTGTTATGACTTTGGTGGCTCATTATGATTTGGAGCTTCACCAAATGGACGTAAAGACCGCCTTTATAAATGGTGACTTGGAAGAAGAGGTATATATGGACCAACCAGAAGGTTTTTCGACCACAGGAAAAGAAAAATTGGTGTGTAAGTTGAAGAAGTCAATATATGGACTGAAACAAGCTTCCAGACAATGGTATCTTAAGTTCATACCATAAAGTCATACGGTTTTGTAGAAAACACTGTTGATCGGTGTATCTATATGAAGTTCTGTGGGAGTAAGTTCATTATATTAGTCCCATATGTTGATGATATTCTTCTTGCTACTAATGACGCTGGGTTGTTACATGATGTAAAGAAGTTTCTCTCTAACAAATTTGAAATGAAAGATATGGGTGAGGCATCCTATATGATTGAGATAGAAATATTCCGTGATTTATCACAAGGATTTTTAGGATTGTCTCAAAAGAGCTACATCAATAAAGTGTTAGAGAGATTCAGAATGGAAAAATATTCTGCTGGAATAGTTCCAATTCAGAAAGGGGATAAGTTCAGTCAAATGCAATGTCCTAATAATGATTTGGAACGAAAGGCTATGGAATCTATTCCCTATGCATCAGTGGTTGGGAGCTTAATGTATGCCCAGACCTGTACTCGGCCAGATATCAGCTTCGCTGTTGGAATGTTAGGCCGATATCAAAGTAATCCCAGAATGGACCACTGGAAAGCTGCAAAGAAAGTCCTTAGGTACTTATAAGGCACCAAGGATTACATGCTCACGTACAGGAGGACAGATCATCTTCAGGTGATTGGTTACTCGGATTCAGACTATGCTGGTTGTGTGGACTCAAGAAAATCCACATTTGGCTACTTGTTCCTGTTAGCTGGAGGAGCAGTATCATGGAAGACTGGAAAGCAGTCAGTTATTGCTACTTCCACCATGGAAGCTGAATTTGTGGCATGCTTTGAGGCTACAGTTTATGGATTGTGGTTGCGGAACTTTATCTCAGGGTTTGGAGTTGTCGATAGTATAGCTAAGCCGCTGAGAATTTTCTGTGACAATTCCGCAGCTGTCTTCTTCTCAAAGAATGACAAATACTTGAAAGGTGCTAAACATATGGATTTAAAGTATTTGTCTGTAAAGGAAGAAGTACAGAAACGCACAGTGTCTATTGAGCATATTGGTACTGACTTGATGGTAGCAGATCCGTTAACTAAGGGACTACCGTCCAAGACATTCGTAGGGCATGTTGAAAGAATGGGCCTTATAGATAATTCCTTGTTAACATGATAGTGTTTTGTATATATACATTAAATAGCCTTGCTCTTACAGTTATGACACTGGATGAATTCAGTTAAAGTTGTGTTTCTGCTTATTATTTGTTATCCACATTATATTGTATACATTATTGTTTTGTGTGATGACATTATGTGAGGATTATAGTATTCCTCAATTATGGTTATTCTCCATAAGGCCATTTTTGAACTGAGTTAATTATGTGATACATGGAAGGGATCAAATCGTTATTAGACTTGTGACCGCCATGATCCGATTAATTCAATTCAATCAAAGGATTATGACATGAGAAATTCAATATAAAATGCGCACTTAAGGTATATTGAATCTTCAAGTCATTATATGAGCCAAGTGGGAGATTAGTGGATTTAATTTTAATCTAATTGGTTTGGCCCATATAACTTTGGGTTTTCCTTGTCATTAAGGGTTTTAATTGATGGACTTAAAATCCTAGTTAGACAAGGCTTTAGAGAGGTCCATAAGGTTTTAATAATCCTACTAGGGTTAGGACCTAAAGGGTTTGTTACAAAAAGGGATGAACCCTCTCTTTTCTCTTCATAAAAACGTAAAAACACTTGACGGCTAGAGTTTTCTCATCCATCAGAGAAACAATTAAAGTAGAAGGAAGAAAGGAGAAAATCACATTGTTCAAGATTTTCTGGAAAGGCTATGGACAAAGGTAAGTTGGTCTAACCTTCTTGTTTATTAATATGTATGTGGTTGATCTGTTTGGGTTAAAAGATCCAATCATGAAAGTTAGGTTTATATTTTCTATAATGGTTTAATTGAAAATTTGCTAACATAGAGTTTAGAAGCAATTAATTAAAAGACTTAAACATTAATTAAAAACAATTAAGGAAGGGAAATGTGTAATTACAAAAAAAGGGTAGAAGTAAAAAGAATGGGGAAAACTCATAGAGGGGCTTTTTAGTTATCCGAAAAGTAAGAAAAGACCAAAAATGGCCAAAAGGTGGCACCTCATTAATTCTCAATTTGACCTTTTAGTAATTTTCATAGTAGTTAAAAATAATATATATAT
>AWWV01014321.1:0-33780 GCA_001974805.1 Corchorus capsularis
TTGTAAAACTTGCACATTAAAAAAAAATCTCTCTTTTACTTTTTTTTTCTTTTTAACTTTTTACTTGGAGATTATTAAAAAATAATAACTAATAAATACAACTTTTAATTGATAAAGAATAAGAATGACCAAGAAAATAAAACAGTACTATTCGAATTTCTGTTTATTAAAGGCATTTGAGATCTGTTTCATATATCTTGCGAGTCTTTGACGCTTTTATAAGCTGAAGTATTTGGACCATTGCTTAATCTTTGTTCAGTTCTTAATTAGCTCTATTCTTTATTCTTTCCCCATTTTCTTGCATCATCACTTGATTGATTTTTATTTTTGGGAGAGGATTCTCTCCACTAGTTGAGAGGTTCACTGATTTGTTTCAAGGCATTCAATGGTTTAAAATGAAATTGGATATTTAGAGAGAAAAATTAAAATAAAACTTGGACTATCTTATAGTCGTTGGATTGACTTGAAAAATTCAGTAGACATCACTTGATTGATTTAAGGTTTAATGTCCTTTTTGCCTCCTGAACTTGTACGATTTGGATGTTTTACCCCATAAACTTGCAATTTGGAGTCATGTTAGTCCCTCTGAAACGGTCGGCGTGATGACACCTTCACATTGCTGACGTGGGACCAAAAGTACCACGTGGCAATGCCACGTCAGAGCAAAATGCCACATGAGGGGCAAAACGAACATTAAGCCTTAAATCAATCAAGCTCTGTTACACCTTAACTGGGAGTTGGAATTAAAATGCAGATAATTTTTGTGAATTGCTAAATACCGCCCCAAAATTGCTTCTTACCGTCCCCCTTTTGACACTTTTGTCATTTGTTTCATTTTCCTCCAAAACCTTCAAATAAAAAACTCAAATTTTCAAGTCAATCACCAATAATAATTATCATAAACCCTATTTGACCCTAATTAATAATAATTATCATAAAAATCATAATTTTAAATTATTTTTTACAAAAATTGATCTAGGCGCGGTGCCCAACCGTGGTGTGCCGTCCTCGTAGGATGGCACCAACCATGGTGTGCCGTCCTCCTAGGATGGCATCAACCGTGGTGTGCCGTCCTAGGAGGACGGTATCAACCGTGTTGTGCCGACCTTCGGGGACGGCACCAACCGTGGTGCGCCGTCCTCCGGGGATGGCACCGTATCTAAATCAATCTTTTAAAAAAAATATTTAAAATAAAAAAATTTTAAAATTATTTTAAATAATTTTTTTTAAAAAAATTGATCTAGGCACAGTGCTGTCCTCGGAGGACGACACACCACGGTTGATGCCGTCATGAGAGGACGGCACATAGGGGTGGGCATGGGTCGGTGGAAACCAATTTACCGACTGCCACCGACCCAACCGAAGCATGTTGGCTCGGTTTTTGGAGGGCGGTCGGTTAATCGGTGGAAAACAGATGGTTATTACATTAATTCGGTCGGTGATCGGTCTAGAATTTTTAGACCTGAAACCGACCGAATATATATATTAAAAATAATAAAAATATTTTTTATATTTATATTATATATATCATATTAAAAACCCTAAATCACAACTTTTATCTCTCTCATTCCTGCCTCTCTCGACATTTTCTCTTCTTTCTCACCTCCAGGCTCCATCAAATTTCTTCTTCCTAAGCAATGCCGCCTAGTACCTCTGCTCCCATCTCCGTCACCGTTGACAACCCCGTCTCCACTCTCTTCTTCTCTTCCTTTTCTTCTCTTCTTTCCCCTTCTTTTCTCTTCTGAACCGAGCTTGCTCATCTCTATTTAAAGCTCTTCCTACAACCGCCATTACCACCATTGGTATGCCATTTCTTGGCGGCTTAGGTGCTCAAAATCCCTCCTTGCTTCCCCTTCTTATCTAAATTCAAGGAGACCTCTGAAACCTACCCAAAACCAATTTCAAGAAAAGAGCTTGCAAACAGAAAATCCCCAAAATTTTTAGCGGATGAACCCTAGTTCTATGCTCGGTTTCCATTCGGTTGTAGTTGTAAACAACCGCTATTAAGGATATGGGCATATGGCAGAAAGAAATATTCAGAGAGAAATTTCGAGACAGTGAGTATGTGAAAAAACTGTTGATCTTGTTGCTCTTTCTGTTCTCTTTTTTTTTTGGTTGAAAAAAAATGTCGATATATCATATATATGTAAGAGTTCCATAGGATTTCAAATATTTTTGTACAACCATTAAATTATTATCCAATTGCTCTGTTTCTTCTCTTGCTGCTTTTGATTGCAAATTGGATGTTTTCTTGCTGCCTTGTTTGATGAAATGCACTACTGATATAAGGGAAAACCCATGTAATTTCTTGTTTATTTCTGGTTTATCCATGGCTGATGGTTGTTGCTTGCTCTCTCTCCCAATGTAATTTCTGTTTTTCACCCACCATGTAATTTTTTCTTCAAGAAACCGACAGATCCCTAAAAACCGACCAACCGACCGAAATCGACTTCGGTCGGTGACTGGCGGTTTTAGGGGGCTGTCGGTCGGTGATCGGTAGTAGTTTTCAAGTCGGTCGATGGTAGTTTTTTAGAAAATTTTGTCACCGACCCGACCGAAACCGACCGACGCCCACCCCTAACGGCACACCATGGTTGGTGCCACGGTTGGTGCCGTCCTTGGAGGACGGCACCGTGCCTAGATCAATTTTTTGAAAAAAAACTAATTTAAAATTATGATTTTTTTTTATGATAAGTATTTATTATGGTCAATATAGAGTTTATTATAATTATTATTGATGATTGGGATGAAAATTTGAGATTTTTGTTTGAAGGTTGTAGAGAAAAATGAAGCAAATGGTAAAAATATCAAAAGGGACGGTAAGAAACAATTTTGGGGCGGTATTTAGACCTTCAAGCATTGAAATAACCAGCTCACAAACCCGCCTTTATGCTTGGATGCATATAACCGGAAGAGGGTGCCAAAATGATTGAAATTTTGAAAGTGGAAGTTGAGCTGGCATCATATTTTACTACAATACTTGGTGCAAAAAAAAAAATGTTTTTACTACAATACAAGGATAAAAGCACAATTAAATTAATTTAGCCACTAGCTTATGAGGGTGTTCCTCATAAACCCCCTGAATCGTCTTAATTCTAGTATGGCTTAATAGATAAAATGGCGATTTAACTATCATCAAAGGGATAAAATGACCTGTAAATTTTCGATTGGGACAATTAAATTCTTTAATTTATCAATTTTGAGATAATTTAACATCGTATTGAATGAACATTGATTACGAAAATGAAAGAAATAGACGACATCAAATTAATAGACAAAATAACCCACAAACTTTTGACATAGAAGGATAAAATAGCCTCCAACTTGCATCCCTAGGCATTTGGCTCTTTGGTCACTTATCATGGGCTAAAAATTGTGCTTGTATCAATAATGATAATTTTTTTTAGGAAATCAATAATCAATAATGATATTAAATCACAGTATGAGCACAATTTTGATACTACCTTAGTACTTTTGCCTGCGGAGCGGAGCCCATCTTTGCACGGCTAAATGCTCAATTTGGGACCAAACGTTTGTCGGGATGCTCGATACGCGGCCAAACATTTCAATTTAAACAAAAAGGGCCAAACATTTTCGGACCTACTCAATGTTGGATTTTTTCTAACGGAATAGGACAGTGTTATACACGCGCCGTTAAACTCCTCTTTAGTGCCACGTGGATTTTTATTTTTAATTTTTTAAATTTGCCTGGTTTATTTAATTATTTTACAAATTACAAATTAAAAATCAAATAAAATTCTTTTTACCCATCAGGTTTATTTTCTTCATTTCTCACCACACAAACACAAACACTTTTTTTGAAGTTTTCTTTTCATTCTTCAAAGATCAAACTAGATTTTAAACCCAATCATGATTTTTTTTTGAAAGACGAAAGAAAGGATTTTATTGCCAAAGGGAATTGAAGGCAGCAACATGTAGCTGCAAACAAGTTCAGATACAAGACATACCAAGCATGGCCGAAATAAACCGATGAAATAAAAAGAAAGTGCTACAGGTCACCTTCCTTGCCAGATAACCAACAATCTCATTGCAAGCTCTTGGTACCTTCAGGATTTTCCAATTTGGGACTGCTTTTCAAAGCTCCAAGATGAAGAATAATTTTTCTGAATCTCCAAGGATGAGTAAGCCATTTTAGAGCGGTTGACGAGTCTGAATGGTCAAGCCAAGTGAGGAAATCCATCTTAAGGCAGCAAAGATGGTACCAATCATGATGAAGATGAACAATGAAGAAGAGTTGCTGCCCATGTCCATTCAACACCAGGACCTCCAAATTTCCTTCAAATACAAACTTTGGAGACAATTTTGAGGGTTTTAGAGAGGTGGAAAAACAGGGGTTGGCGGCTCCCATTCTGCAACCTTCTCGAAATTTCATTTGAAATTTCAGATTCCCATTTACTTAGAAAAGCTCAGCCTCTCTTTCATCTTGCATAAGGAATAATTTCTTTCTCTCATTTTCCTCTCACGCTTTCTCATCATTGAAATAGAAAAAGATTAAGTGAGGGTTTGATTTTGAAGTTGGGTTTTTAGTTCTAGGCTTGATTTTGAAAATTTATGGCTTTGAAAAAAGAGGGCTGATGGTGGCGACGATTGGACCTGATGGTGGCTGCAGAAACAGAGGGGGCAAGCGGCGGCACCCCTGATAACTGGTAAAGGGGGTTAGGGTTTCATAGTGTAGAAGAAGATAAGAGAGAGGGATAAAATATAAATTAAATATTAAATAGTAAAGTATTATTTAAATAAAGTAATAAAGTAATAAATAAATTAGTTTATTTTTAAATTCCAAAAATGTATTAACTTCATTTAATTTTACTTGAAAATTCCACGTGACACCCTAACTCGCCATTAACGGTACGTGTAACACACAGCCCTAACACCATCCAAAAAAGCCTAACATTGAGAACGCCTTTTTTGTTTAAATTGAAAGCATTTAGCCTCATCAAAGTATCTCTCGCCTCAGCCTTCCTTTTTTTTTTTAGGAATCCACTATAAGGCTTCATGGATACCAATATGCTATATATCTGTCTCTACCTTCAAATCTACGAACCCAAATAAAGTTGATCTTGCTAATCAAGTTGTAGCCAAGTGTTAGCTCCTCCATCTCTGCCTTGGAAAGAAAATATTCAGTCCACTTCCAATGAAAAACTAACATAATTGAACCATATAATCTCGATTGCTATTTACAGTCCCCTTTTGTTAAATATCGTCCCCCTTTTTACACTTTTACCCTTTATTTATAATTTGAACTTTCTAACAACTTCTTCAAACTCTCAACCTTTCAAACCCTAAACTTCATTTCTAACAACTTCTTCAAACTTCATTTTTAACAAATCTTCAAATTCATTTTTAACAAATCTTCAAATTCATTTTCCTTCATTTTAATCATAAACTAATTAAATACTAATTAATAATAAACTAATTATATACTAATTAAACATAAACTAATAAACTAAGTAATTTTAATTAACTAATTAAGCTAGCCGCCCAGTTTGGGCGGCTTGGCCATTTTCTTTCTTTCTTTCTTTCTTTCTTTTTTTTTTAAATTTTTTTTTAAAATATTTTTTACATCAACCCACGTTATCATCCATTTCCGGAATTCTCAGCTTGTTTCACGTTAGTAATTAGCATGTTTTTGGAGATTTTAGAGGATTTGAAATATTACAAAATGGAGTAAAGGACAAAAGTGTCAAAAATTATAAAAAGAGAGGGGGGCCGGTATTTAGCAAAAAGGGGGCGGTAAATAGCAAACCCCCATATAATTCCTTTTTGTCCTGCCATTCCATGATATTAAAGCATCTTCCATAACTGTCGGCAGAATTCTGAAGAATTGGTCCGACAGGAACAAAGAAAATAGACATATATAATCAATCAATGTAGCGAGCTTCAGTTATTCATGATGATTTGATAAATACACTTATATGATCAATATATGTTATTTCTGCTAGAAAGCTTTCTTGGCAAGCTCAAGGTAAGGTTATATGTAACAATAAGGATACTTGAATTCTGTTGTTGTATACTATCCAATCCATCACTTTCATTTTGGTCTATAAAGTCTGCAAGGCTTTTTTTCGTTTTTGGTCCAAGAGTATTGAAACTTTGAATGCATAACAGGAAAAAGGGGCTAAAATGATTGGAACAAAGTGGAAAATGTGCAGGCATCATGTTTATCAGTAGTATTATTTGAACCAAACTTCACTCAACAACAAGTATACAATTATTCATTCTTAATTTAACATGTGATTCCAATTGGTATCTTTAATTTTGATCATGTTTATTCATTTTCTTTTTCCTTTTTTTTTAATGTAGAATGCAGGCGTGTCATTCCTTAAAGTCATTATCCTTTCTTTTTTTTTTTTTTTGGGTTCATTAAAGTCATGATATCTGTACTGAAAGATAATGAAGAGTATCAATTATTGTCTATTTCTGAAACACTTGAATTATTCCACAACATCAATTCCATCAACACAACTCTCTGTACCAAAAAGAAAAGGTAAAAAAGGTTCCATCAAACTGCTTGTTTGGGATTCTTGTTGCGCCTGGAATTTATGGGCTTCGGAACCAGAAAAAGAAAAAACCTGATGTTACAAACAAAGTATAGTACAGCCCAAACCCATTACTCATTACGGTTATGTTGGGCTTACTTGTTTTTGATCCTGCCCCAAAACGGACAAGTCCATCGGGAAGCTAGTACCCCAGCGAAGATTCAGTCAGAGAGACGCAGGAGAGTGAGCGATGGAAGAAAGCGGAGAATCGCCTGCTGCTAGAACCCTAAACCCTAACAATGAAGAAGAGAAACCAAAGGTGATCGTAATAATGGGTCCAACTGGGTCAGGAAAATCACGTTTAGCTATTGATTTGGCAACCCATTTTCCTATTGAAATCATCAACGCTGACTCCATGCAAGTCTATCAAGGTCTTGATGTCCTCACCAATAAAGTTCCCCTCCATGAACAAAAAGGTCTTGGCTTTTATAATTTTCCCCATCTCTTTTTTTGATAAATTTTGTTGATTTTTTTTAATGGGTTATATGGTTTATTCTTGTTTAGGAGTGCCGCATCACCTGTTGGGTACTGTTAGCTCAAATGTGGAATTCACTGCTAAGAAGTTTAGGGATTCAGCAATTCCTGTGAGTTCAGCTTCTTCTTTCTTCTTAAATTATTCTATCATGTCTGTTACTCTGTTTTCTATACATGTATTGATGCTATAAATGTTGTTATACCTTTAACATATACTTAATTTTTGCAATTGTATTTTCAGATTATTAGTGACATATTATCTCGCAACCGTTTGCCAGTTATTGTTGGAGGCACCAATTACTATATTCAGGTAAGCAATTATTACCAAATTTGTGATTAGCCATGAGCCGTCTTTGGAAACTATTGGCTCTTTTACCAGAGCTATGTAGTTTAATGTGTGTGAAGTCATTTTCCACCCTTTTATTTACTAATAATATGCTAAGAACTTTAAGTGTTTCTTCAACAAACAAAATCTTTATACTTGTTTATTGTTCTTCAACTGTGGGGGTTGGTGTTAGAGAAATTTGTCATTTCCAGTAGCACATTTGATTGTAAACATGTTCTTCCCAAAAATGTGAACTTATTTCAGCAAAATATCTTGTTGCATTTATTTTTAGTCTTCAACGCATTACCACTCTATGCAGTCCCTAGAAAAGCAATGTGTGTTTTTGGTCTCCTGCAGACATTGTCAAATCTAAAAAGTTTAACCGTTTTATGTAGGCACTTGTCAGTTCATTCCTTCTTGATGATTCAGCAGAAGACATGGATAAGATCTGCTCAAGCGACCTACCTGGTATGTAGAATTATGTTGTGTGGAATCTCTATTCTGTATTAGTACACTAATGACATTGTTTAAATTGCCACAGGAAATGAGCAGATTGATCATAGGCCTGACTTCAAGGGAGACAATTGCAACTATAGCTATGATCTTCTTGAAGAACTTGATCCAGTTGCAGCTAATAGAATACATCCAAATAACCATAGAAAAGTAGGAAACAAGTTTTTCACGTATTCCTTACTTATACATGTGCATAGACAAATGTGAATTTATCATTTGCTTATATTGACCGGTCAATGAATATGGTTCTAATTACTATGCTTCTGCTACTTATGCCTACAAAAATATCATTGTGTCTTATCAAAACCAATCATATAATGATAATTCTAATTGAGCTAAGTGTACAAGCACGAGTAAATGATCACCTATATTTGGCTTCTTAGATTTGGTAGTATATTTTTCCAGAGCATTTATTGGTAGAACACTCAGTTTCTTGCCTCTTTCATTTTGACTCAACTAGTTAGATGCAACCTTGGCTTGAGAGCCTTAGCCTGTGAATCTTATTAGACAAACTTAAAGATCACTGTTGGGCTTGTTAGTCTTTTAAGCTATTGATTGTAGCTATAAGACACATTTCTTATTTTGTTAATTGAGCTTAACTTCTTATGTGTTGTCCAAAAAGTTCCAGAAGTTTTATCATGTGCCTGGAATTTGGTTGTAGAGGTTCCTTATCTAATATGTATAGTTAATACGTTCTTGAACATTTATCTAAGACAATCTTCTAATATGTAATGTGAATTTATCTGAGACAAACTTCTAATATGTAATGTGAATTTATCTAAGACAGACTTCTTGTTTGTCTTTTAAGCTATTGATTGTAGCTATAAGAACAACACATTTCTACTTGTTCTGTTAATTGAGCTAAACTTCTTATTTGTTCTCCAAAAAGTTACAGAAGTTTTATTACGTGCCTGAAGTTTGGTTGTAGAGGTTCCTTATCTAATATGTACAGTTAATACGTTCCTGAACATTGGTTCAACTTTGCAGATTAATCAATTCCTTAGTGTGTATGCTCGTTCTGGTGTTCTACCTAGCAAGCTTTTTCAGGGAAAGGCTGCCGAGGTTCGTGGTCCTTAATTTATGTTTATGGATCCTAGTTATGTGTAATGTTGTAAACTTTTTATCCTACTTTCTTTTGAGCTTTGTTAAAATGTTGCATGTGGCAGGGCAGAACTGGGGTCGAGTTGATAATTCTAGATATAGTTGCTGTTTTATAAGTGTTGACGCTGCCATGCCTGTGCTGGATCGATATGTGGAGCACAGGGTAGACTGTATGATAGATGCTGGCTTGCTTGATGAAGTTTATGACATTTACAATCCAAGTGCAGATTATACTCTAGGTTTACGACAATCCATCGGTGTTCGAGAATTTGAAGATTTTCTTGGAGTTTACCTTTCTGATAGCAGGGATTGTGAGACAGATGATTCTTCTGACAGGCCTTCCTTAAAGCCATCGACAAGGATGGATGATAAACTGTTGAAAGAGAATATACGGGCGTTACTAAATTCCTCTAGCGATAACCCAAAAAAGTTTCTGTTAGAAGAAGCCATTGACAAAGTAAAAGCAAATACCCGAAGACTTGTTCGTCGCCAAGTATGTCTATCTTGTCCCAATCTTTATGATTTGGCTATAATTGAGTTCCTATTGGAAACTTTTAAGTGCTTTCAGCATTTCAAATACAATTATAAAACAAAAATTTTTGATCCCTGAGATACTCCTTTTTGAATAGAAAAAAAATCAAATTTCTTTTAGATTTGAACAAGTTTGGGATTTGGATTTTGATTTCTTTGGCATCTTTACTTTAATAGACTACTTCTGACTGGTCCTGGATAAAATAAATTATGGAATATTCTTTGCCTTTTGATCCAATCTTATCTTATTTACATAACAGTATAATTGTAACAAAATCACTAGTGGTTGCTGAATGTTTTTGCAGATAATAGTTCCACTAATTATTAGTTTCTTAGACCAGTTTTTGGAATTGAGTTCAAGCTGGCATATTGAGTACATGCTCTGAATCAATTGACTTGGAAGCAGTGTGGTAGTATGATGATTCTATTTTCAATTTGTTGATAATATTGACATGACAGCATTGTTTTGCAGAAAAGGAGGATCAATCAACTTCAGACATTGTTTGGATGGAATATTAATTATGTGGATGCAACAGAATCCATATTAGGTCTTTTACAATTCTTATGATTATTTTTCTATGAGAAAACTTTTCTTCTTTGTGCTTGGGTGAATCATCCTCAATTATTGATTGTTCCTATATTGCAGGAAAATCGGACGAGTGTTGGGCAGTACAAGTGGTTGGACCTGCTGTGAAAATCATTAGATCTTTCCTCAGTAAAGAAGATGGGACAGTTTCTACAATGGGTGCAGAAAGTATAACTGTACCGGATACAGTCCAAAGGGACTTGTGGACTCAATACATATGCAAGGTGAGCTATCACTGAAACAATATCTGTCTTTATGATTTTCATTTTTGTTTGAGAATCTGCTGGCTGTTTAGAGGAAGATCCCGGTTTGAAATTTGAGGTTATAAATCGTTTTATTAACAGGCCTGCGGAGATAGGGTACTTAGAGGAGCACATGAATGGGAACAACATAAACAGGGCCGTGGGCATCGAAAACGAATTTCACGGCTCAGGAAGTCTCAAAGTTTCTCTTTAGTGGAGCAACAAGAAAAAAGTTCTTAGCTTGTAAAATTCAATCTTTGAAATAGGATAAATATTGATTACTGCATTCAGTCGGTGAAAATCCAATATATAGCTAGTCTTGCTTGAGGCTTGGAGGATGCCATAAACCATTGTCCACAAACTTCCCACTTTCTGTTTTATTTGGCTTTTTAAAACTATAGCTAAACTTGTACAAGATACTTCCTTGCATTGCTACGGCATTTTTGTGTAATCAAAACGATTTCTTTTCATGATGAAGGATTTGTAAGAATTTCTTATATTTGGCCCAAAAAATAATCTTTTTTATTATAAAAGCAAAATTTATGTATTCGCATTATTGTTTATTTATTTATTGAATTTTTTTAACCTTAGATATCTTTAATTTTTTTTTTGGCATTAGATATCTTTAAATTTAAATTTAAAAAATCTCAAAGTATGGTTGAGCAATGAGCACGCACGTCCTCCATTCTCTTTTCATTAGCAGCCGAATATCACCTACTAGTGAGGTAAAAGGATGACAATGAATATTTGCTGTCCGCACCAACTCAATAGCCCACCATAGCACCTCGAGCTCACAATTCTTTTCACTCCTCAAAATTTCAATTCTCTCATGGGATGACTTCAAGATAAATATTGGCCTAAATTGTTTAAATATGGATTTAGTCTTGTGAAATTATGCCATCGGGCATTTGGTATGGTGGTAAAATACTGGACTTTTAGTTCTAGTATACCTGAACCATGAGGTCTTGGATTCTACTCTCACGGAATTGTGAGTTTTCTTTGTAATTTATTTGTTTGTGTATTTAGTATGTTGGTAGTTATAGATAGTGAAATTAGAGATAATTTGTAAATAGGGAAGCCAATGTATTAGCACGATAATCGTGTGGTACGGGGGACTATTTCTCCCGGCGTTTGTAATCTCTGATTATTGATTAATGAAAGTGATTATTCTAAAAAACAAAAAAGTCTTGTGAAATTATATGTTGGTAGTTATAGATAGTGAAATTAGAGATAATTTGAAAATAGGGAAGCCAATGTATTAGCGCGATAATCTTGTGGTGCGGGAGATTATGTGATATCATGACTTAATTAGAAAATTAGAAACAATGTTATTAAGAATTTAAGTCGGAATTGTTGAGTTTAATTTTAAGGCTAAAATCTCAATTAGGGCCCTGAACTTTGTCAAAAGGGTCAAATAAGTGCCCAAACTATGAAAAGGTCAAATTAGTGCCTGAACTTTTCGATTTGGGTCAATTCAGTCCAAAATGTTTTGGATTATTTACATTTAACAGATTTATAATCTAACATTTTGGACTGAATTGACCCAAATCGAAAAGTTCAGGCACTAATTTGACCTTTTCATAGTTTGGGCACTTATTTGACCCTTTTGACAAAGTTTAGGGCCCTAATTGAGATTTTAGCCTAATTTTAATTATAAGTTGAAGAATTTGGATGAAAGAATTGATTTGAGGACCAAATTGATGAGAATGATACACTATAGGGTTTAAGTGAGTGAATAGGATAAAGGAGGGGCAAAATCGTCATTTTACGCCCTAAGTATATAGAGGCCAATATTTTCCCTCATTTGGCCGGTTGTCTTCTTCCTCCCTCCACCAAGTTTTACTCTTCACTTTCTCTCTCTAACCGACTCTCTCTCTCTCTTGTTGAACCATCTCCAAATCTCACTAAATTCAACATGCATTGGTGCCTATGAATTCCCCTCACTTCCCTCAACCGTTTTATACCAAGAATATTAGATATTGAGTTGGAAAATTGAGTTTTGGAGCTTAGAAAAGTGAAGCTACGGGATTGGCTTCAATTTGCCCATCTTGGTGAGTTTTTGACTTAGTATTTTGGTTAAAAAGTTGCATATCATAGAGTTAAGTTGATTATTGGTCTTGTTTTAGGAAATTTTGGAGCTATTTGCATTTTGGAGTTTTAGGTGAACTAAGAACAATCTTGAATCTTTGGATAAGTGATTTATTGTTGTAAATTGGTTGTTGGAGTTGATTTTGAAGTTGATATTGAGTTTGGAATGAATTGGGTATGTTGAAGTATGATTTTTTTGGATGAAAAATGGAGTAATGGCGTTATTTGGGCTGGAAATTTAATAAAAAATATTAAATAACAATTTTTGGGGTTGCCGGAATCTGGAATTTTCCAGATTTCGGCCGGCCTAAGGCTGCCGGCGGTGGCTGGCTAGCCACAGGCCAGCCAGCAGGCCTCTGGCCTGCAAAGCAGGCTTGGGCCTGCGCTGGCGGCCCATGCCGCGCAGGCCTGTTGGGCCAGCCGCGGCTTGCCAAGCCGCGACTTGAGCCAGCCGGCTCAAGCCGCTCGGCTCAGGAGCCGGCTTGGCTGGACCGAACCGGGTTGACCCGGTCCGAACCCCAAAAAAAAAATTCACTCCTAAGCTTATTTCGGACCCGGAATGACTAAAATGCCCCCAGAAAGTAAGAATTTGTTATAGAAACATATTTACGGGATAATACAAGTGAAATTGTTGATTTACGCTTAGTGGGAAAATTACCATTTTGCTCCTAGAAGTCTTAATTAACGATTTAAGCATACGAATTATGCGGTTAAAGTAATGGAGATGTCGTGGTGACTCCGTAAAAGGAAGTATCGATTATTGTGAATGATTATAATTACGATTTTACCCCTAAGTGCTAGAAATGATCGATTTACCCTCGGTAAGAGGCGTTAAACTCCTAAAATTATTTCGGAAACCTTTAGAGCCTTAGTTAGGCACACTTATGAGTCTTTTGGCATTCGTTATGTTTATTTGAGATTTACATGACTTTTATTGAATTTTGTTAATGATGATTTTGGTATTTTGGTTCCCTTCACTAGGCGATAGAGACGCCGGTCGGGACGCTTGATTTGGCTCACAGAGGACGGACCTTGGGGGTATACGAGACCCCGAATTGTGAGTGGGCTGTCATCAACGGAGAACCCGTTGAGGAATTGTTTTAATACTGTTTTATTAATATGTTTTATAAAAGGTTTTTATTAAATGATTTTGGGTGCATGAACGATCCAAAATGGTTTTGAGCCGATAGTAAGCATACGGGGACTCGTGGACTGGACGCAGTTCAGGGAGTACGTATGGCTTGATTTGGTGGTATACTAGCTAGTACTTGGATATGTTAGGCGGACCATTGTTATTGTTATGGATCCACATGGTCCGTCGGCTCCAGGCCCGACACGCAAGCTAGCCGTTGGCGTGTGCATGGGAGAGCCAAACTGGGTGTGTTGCGGCCACCACGCAATGCCGGACCCAGGTCAACGTCAGGGGGACGGGCATGGATTGTATTTATAATATGATATGATGAAAATGTCCCTGACGGTTCCGAAGGTTGACTCGGGCCAAGGTCACTTCGGATATGTTTTGATGGCAGCCCCTGGTTTTAGATCGAGAACTGGATTTAGATACATGGTTTTGTTATCGCCGATTGTTTTTATTAAAATGATTTTATAAGTTGATTTGGTTGTGAGTGCACCTCACCCTCTTCTGGTTCTCTTTTGAGGGTGGCTCACTCACTGGGTACATATTTTGTACTCACCCCTCAATTCGTTGTTGTGATTTCAGGATCCTAGTAGCGAGTTTCCCTTATTCTTCCCAGTTGGTGGCTTAGGAGATCACCTTACTCCATAGAGGTACTACTCACTACGTACGTGTTCCACTGGCAGTCATAATTATCCGTTTGTTTTCTTTTATCTCTTTTGGATTTGGATTTGGCTTAAATGTCAAAACTTGGTTATGTTTCCGCTGAATTTATACTCTGAGACTTGATGTTTACTTTGTTGGATATGAGTCTGAGGCTCTATTGTTGATTTTCGGTTTTTTAGAACCGTATGTTAATTGCTATTATATTTGAGGTTCTCATGCGTTTTCAGAGTATAATACTTTTCATGTTTATTACCCTTGTTTTGTTTTGACCTTGATATTGACGCTTCGTGAAATCTCGTGTGCGTGTGACGCGCGGCACGTATTACGAGGTATCACGGCGGTTGTCAGTGCTCGATTTCGAATCGGAGCGTGACAAACTATTTCTCCCGACGTTTGTAATCTCTGATTATTGATTAACGAAAGTGATTATTCTAAAAAAAAAAAAGAGTCTTGTGAAATTATTAGAGTTAGAATTTAATCCTTCAATTTGGTCAACTTAGGGCCTAATGTTTCAATCTTAATTCAAATAAGAGCCTAACATGATTATTAACCATTAAAAAAATTAAAACGTGGCACTAGAAATGGTTTCCATTCCTTGTCCGATGGCATTTATTTAAGTTGAAACTAAAATGTCGGACTCTTATTCAACCAAATTAAAATTTTAAACTCTAAATCGAGTATTTCTATAAAGCTTTTTTTTTTGTTGAAAATATTTGTATAAAGATTAGACCCTTATTTAAAAACAATATATACATCTAAAATTTTGTGCTAAAGTAGTAATTAATTCTAGTATCAAATACAAATATAACTAAAAAAAACTAGTATCAAGACAATAAAGCGAAAAAGCCACAGTAACCGCTTGGAGTTTTTCTCTGAGGCGATTACCTGGTTTAAAAATATGAGATTTCTTCCATTTTTTCCTCAACCAACCATGGAAGCAGGGGCGTAGCCACCTTATAAGGAGTGGGGTCAATTGACCCCACTCAAATTTTAACCCCCCTTATAATAGATAGATAAATATTGGAGAAAGTACCAATTGATCCCACTAAAATTGAAGTTTTATCACATTGACCCTCCTAAAATAAAAGATTTATAGCATTGACCCCATTAAAAATGTTGGATATTTTCACATTCAAACCATACTTTTAAAACTATATTTATATATTTTATCTCACTATTTTTCATTTTTAAATTTTTGCATATATAATATATAGCCAGTGAAATTTTTTTTGACCCCACTAAGGAAAGAGTCTGGCTACGCCACTGATGGAAGATTTGGTTTCATTTACCATTTTTCTTTTGATCTTTATTAGAAATTAGACTTTTTGTCTGCGCTTCGCTGCGGGTTTTTCACAGTTAATAAAGTGTAATCATTCTTATTATTTAGAATTTTTTTGGTTAAATTAAGTTATCAATTTTGGGCTCCATATTAAGTGATGAATGTAATCAAGAGTTATGTAATCAAGAGTTGAAGTTTCTAAATGAATGGACTTTTGACCAAAAAAAATAAAATAAATGAATGGACCAAAGTTATTTCTCACAATTTACTGATATTTTCGTAGTGGGTTTTAGAAGGTTGTTTATGCTTTTTAGTTGTAATCAAGAGAAATTGAAACATTTTTTTTGTCAAACTCATAAAATTGCGTATGAATCATATATATATATATATATATATATATTATATAACTATGAATCATAAATTTGAAAGTAGCAAAATATTTTGTTTCAAGAAGATAAGTAACTGAACCAAGTCATATTGACTTGATTTTCAAACTAATAATGATATATATGAGCCCTAAATTAAGAGGATATTCCGTCCAAATCATATGTTACTAACTTCATGGGAAAATTACTTTAAGGAGTTGGAATAAATTTGCTAAAAAACTAAAAAAGTGATGTGAAATATCATGAAACTTAATCAAAGACAACTTGAGTAATTTAAACTGAAACTCTTCCCAATATGAACCACTAACAATTTAAGATTGAAAATATATGTTGCAATAAGACTTGGCAAGAGTCGAGACTTTTAAGATCAATGAAAGGATAAAAATAATTAATGTCACTCAAACTAAAGTTATCTAAAACATGACAGCGCAAAATTCTAGGCAGAGAAGGGGAATATATGTTCGAAGTTCCGCAATATTCAAGATACAGAAACTTGAGAAAAATGAAGCACACAACATAATCACACCTTAAATTAAAACAAAAATCTGCAGATTTAAACATTGCCTATCACAAGTGATTTCCAAATCATCATTTTAACTGATATACTGACATAGATTGAAGATTGGCAATTAACTGCTCCTTAGATTACATATTTATAGTTTTATAACTAACGTACTGAGCCAGATCGACAAACTCCAAGCGTTCTCGCAGGACAAATGATGGAAATTTAGTGAATTTGAGAATTTGGACTACCAACTAACCTTTCATTTTACCTTCTAAACATGCTGAGTCAGAGCAGAAATTGCTCTCTCAGTGTCCACTGGTTTGGTTTCTACAGCAACAGATATTGCCACTACTGCTGCAATCTTAGAAGGCTTAAATTCCAAGAAGTCAATCCTGCATTCAATTTTGCACCCACCCACTGGCAAGCTAGAAACTTAGAAACTTCAGAATGGATTTGATCGAGCTCAAATTATGCATGTTTTTATAGCTATTTTTATATACTTTTTACTACTTTTATATGTGTTTTTACCCTATTTTGTTAGTATTTGTGTTTTTAGGTCTTGAAGACAAAAAGTGAAAACTTATTGTTTTTTTACTCTTTTTGGAGCTATTTTAGTGATTTTTTTACTCAACTATGGATTTAGTCATTTGGAATGAAGATTTGAAGATGCGAAGTTCGTGATTGAAGATATTTTGAAAATTTGAAGACAATTGAAGAATTAATTCAAGAAGTAAAAATTAAAGATTTGGAGCTTATTTGCAAAGGATTGAAGCCAAGCCCAGATGAAGCCCTGAAGTTGAGGATTTTTGGATTATTTATATGGGAATATACTCAGCCCATATAAACCTATAATTGGAGTTAAAATCCCAATTTTTAGGCATAATATCCAAAAGAATATCCAAATCCCGCAATAATCCCGCAGATTTGCGATATAAGCCCGGTTTCAGCGCAGTCTTCGTAGAAAGGCCATAACTTTATGCTCAGATGTCCGTTTTAAGCCCATGAGTAGCCATTGGAAAGCTAACTCCGAGCTCTACAACTTTCTTTTGAAGTGCAAAACTCAGATCTGCCATATTCAAGCCCGAATTCGACGTCGAAGTTCCTACCAGATTCCAGAAAATTCCAGAATCCTCTTCTAACTTGGATTCTACTCTAGGATGACACCTAATCCAACTTGGAGACCAAGTCATGGCTAAACCGTCCTACCCTATTCCTCCACTATAAATAGCCACCTCCTGTATCACAAATCACACATTAGACACAACTTTACACATCACAAATTTTAGATAATTCTCTTTTTCTACCTTTCTTTAGTTTTTAGGTTTTTCTCTAGTTTTAGAAGAGGGAGAAGTCGACACCCTCTCTAGCCATAGAGGGGTGCGACGTCCCTAGGGTTTCAAGGAGGAGAAATCGTTCCTCCCTAGTCCTGTAAGTACTCTTATGCCTCTCATGGATTTTCCTAAATCCATGAGTAGCTAAATCCTTAATACTTCTGATCCTTTGGTGAATTCAATCAATTGATTATGGTGAGATTTCTATACTTATAATTTTGTGTTAAGTTCTTGATGATAGTAGTCAAAACCCTAGAATAATTTTATGATTCTGAATCTTATTTGAGTTATGTGGCCACTAACGATGTAAGAGGAAGGTCTATGGCTAGATCAAGCTTAGAATTAATCACTCAAGTTTGATTGTATGTAGCAAATTAGGTTTGTTTAATCGCTGCTTAATGGGTATTTGTCTATCGGAGGGCGAGAAATTTCTCTTCGTATGGTTCTACTTTGTAGGCATGTGTGTAAAATTAATTAATCTTAATGCTTTGTTCTTAAGTGATCTTTAAGCCCTAAGAAAGTAATCGATTGCTGAAGGAATAAAAGGGATAACTGCAGCTTTAATCGGCCTCTTATCTAAAATACATGTTGGGAAACCTATATCAGTTGTCAGTCAAGAATAAGATGCTTAATTCACCTTTTAAATCGAGGATCCATAGTTAATCTGATTGAATCATACCACTGGAGAAGAAGTATGCTTTATAATTATTGTTTGCTTTATATTCTGTTTTAGATTTAGATTTAGATTTAATTTGCTTTGTTTTGATTTTTAGTTTAATTGTTTTCTTTATAATTGATATTTACAATCCCCTGTTTTCTGTTTGATTTTTGGAAAAGATCTTTCTTTCTTTTTATTGTTCATCACATAACCCTTCTCTGTGGGATTCGACCCGTACTTTCCCTAACTATTCTAGTTAGTTTATTGTGGGGATTATTTTTATGGTCATAGACGACACGATCAGGATTACATTTCTTTCAGCTATGAACACAATTGTAAAACTGTTGATAATCATTTTATTAATCTTAATTATGCAAACAATTTTACATTATAAACCAAGTAATTCATCAACCTTCTGACTACAAATCCAAGATATATATGCTTTTAAAAAATGTACCCTATAAATTATTGGTTTTGCTTGACAATCTTGTAGAAATTTTGCTTGAAAATCACATCTCTGGCTTGTGGCACCTGATGATGATCAATTACTTGATTAATTGCAACAAATCATACTTAATACATGAGAACATCCTAAATGCCATAGTATCAAACATACCTTTAATTAATGTCGATATTTGAAGAAGTAACTGGAGTAGTGGAGTACTTGCAAAACTTTTTGCCTTTTCTATGTTCTTATCATCTCGCTCCTTATTGATCTCGGCACTTGAATATCTTGTCAATCCAAACTTAAGAAGTAAATAAATCGGAATTTTGGGAAGATAAATTCAACATCTTATTTCTTGAAATTCAGAGAAAAATAAGAAAAATTGATCAAACAGAAGGTCTTATAGACACATGTTCATCAGCTTCAAACCCTGTTCTAGCTTTCCTTCATTATCCCAAAGATTGTAGCATTCATATTTCATAGCAAGTTTTATCATTGTTAAATAGTTTTTTTTTTAAACTTAAGCTAACCTGGAGAAGAATTTCTATCTAAGATTAATATGGAATTAAAAAGTTGAAATCAATAAATATTTGGGTTGTCAGAATAACTTCACACCATCTCTACTTTCTTTTCTTTCTTATTCATATAACTTTCAACACACATTGAGAAATTTTAGCTAAGAATTTTCAGGCATTAAAATAGCAAAGCAAAGCAAAAGGATAAATGACTGCAGAGTTCAAACAAAAGCAACAGTTTCAAGATTTAACTCTTAACTGACTTGCTCCGTCTTTCATTGCCATTACCTTTGTAATCTGAAAAAACTTTAAGACATCAATCATATTTAGCAAGTCTCAAGCTAGACTTCTGCTCTACTCCGCCTTTTATCAATATATGAAAACTTTAAAGTGATTATAACTGCTAAAAAGTGATAATTACCTTGATTTTAGCTTCTTAGCAGCAGGAGAATCATCTGCAACCATTCAAGGTAGCAACAAACATGAGGCCTAGATTATCAAAGCAAACTGATTGAATCTGAAATCAATTCCAAGATTAGAGCATTTTCCACACAAAATGTATTAAGAGTATTCAATGACACTGAAAAAAGAATCATAACCTGAGACTTTGCAAAAATTTCAGCAAGGTTATTTGCTATTAACATGCCAAGCTCATTTGTTTTGCAATTGGCTATAGAAGCAAGAAGTGTCATTTTTTTTGCCTCTTTTTCTGGAATTGACATGAACCTACCTTTCATTTTTTTGAGACTGATGGAAACTGCAGGTTCAATCAGTTTAAAGTCATGTCATTTCTTTGACAGCTTCATGATTGATTTTTTTAACCTGGAAGTGTCAATTCCAGGTTCATGTCATTTCTTTGACAGCAAGGTTATCTGTAGTTTCCATCAGTCTCAAAGCAAAACAATAATTAACATCAACACACTATTAATTTTGCCTCTTTTTCTTATATTTTCTAAGCAACAGGTAAAACATAGAAGAGCATTCACGAAAGAGTGGAAAGTGGGAAACTTTACCTGAAAATAGGTGGCTGATGGCTTTGAGAGATTGGGAATTCACTTGATTTGCTGCATCTGATGGATGGATATCATCCCAAAGCATGCATCTGATGGATGGATACCATCCCAAAACACATAATCCTTGCGATAAAGTTAGCTACATTGTCAATACCGTTGCATGCTTTTCACTTTAGGAAGCCACAAAGAAATAAGTTTGAATAAAATTAGTCAAAATTTGAACCATTTTGCTAATTTGAAGAAAAAGGATTATGTGTATAGCACATCATAATGCTATAAATGGTAATGGAAAGAAACCAAAAGGAAAACATAACTGAAAATGACATATGGAATATATAAGAACATGGCATTATAGATATACATAGAAAAGGAGCAAAAGACTTACAGTAGTGGGTTCAAGCATACAACCAAAACGATTGAAAAGATCCCTGCAAAAAAGAATGAGGTGATTATAAACAACATAGGAAAAGGAAAAGAAAGAAGAAATAAAAAGGACAAACCATAATTTTAATTTAATATAAGACTCCAAGTTCTTCCAAGCCTACAAATCAAAAGAAAAAAATTAAATGAATGGATTCTAAACTACCAAAAGTAGTCCAAAGCTCAATTATCATAAGTAGAATCAGATCTACTAATTATAACATATCAGTATGCTAAGGAGATAATAGCATAAACAAAATTCAGATTGGAAGGCCTCTGGTAGCATACTCTTGAAAGCATCCAAAACCTCTAGGAATCGCTCATTAATACCCGTGCATAAAAAACAAATAAGCATGTGTTGGCTGCCATAACTTGATTTTTTTCTCCAATACTAAACAAGAGTTCTTATCTCTAGCATTCAACTTATTTCAGAAAGTAGTCTAAGGAGCAAAACGTGAAATCATCAAAGTGAACCTCAATAGGTGCAGAATACGGTAATGGAGGAGTAACCCTTGGATTTTCCACAAGGCAGGTTAAAGCACTGAAAATTAAAAAATAGCAAGGCTTACTGTCAGATGTTGAACTTGAGCATTATTTACAGAGTGGTTTTGAAATGCTATTATACCTGAAATTGGCAGGTGAAAATACCCCAATCCAATCATTAATTGATGGGTTTGGAGAACTATACGCCACTGTAATCCATTCTGTATTTTGACCCGAACATAGTTAAGCTTTCATTACTCATCACCATATTTGATCTAATAACCCAATCGAAATTTTAGAAAATAACATATAGTTCAGAAATAATGAACATCAAAAAACCAGAAAGAGATATCTGAAATAATTGAAGACGCTCCTGGAGTAACAGTTCGAATTAAAAGACAACCATATATAGGAAGAAGATGTATGTAAATACCCATGAACTAAAAAAAATGGAGTCATCTAGCAAACAACAAAATTGCAAATAAGTAAAAGAGAAGATGATATAGAAAAAGATAAGAGAAATTAGCGGTGATATACCTTCTTGGATGGAGAAGGAGAAGGTTGATCCTGTAAGATGAATGTGTTGTGAAAGAAATCATTAATCAAATAGGTGAAAAGATGGTGCACCTGTATATATTATTTCATAAAAAGAATCAAAGGATAAAAAAAAGAAGTAAAAAATCTATTAAGTACCTTCTTAGACGGGGAAGGCGAGGAGTGAAGCTTCCATTTTCCAGAGTTTGATGAAGAAGATATACAGAGCTGAAACTTAAACCCAATTAATGAAATAATTCCAATAACAAAAAATCAAATGAAAAACGATCATGCACTTAACGAATTTTCAATTCTTTCCGCACCTTAGACCAGGAAACATGGGGCTTTTCAGGTGGCTTTTTCGCTGCATACTTAGCAGGAAGATACTCAACAATCTCAATATCATCTTTTTGTACATTGATGAAGTGTCTCCAGTAAAAAATATCCTTAAAAGTACTGTGAAACAAATTTAAGTTAACTCCTTGAAGCTTACAATTATTAAAACCGACAACAAATAACTGAAGTGATTACTTTCTTACCAATCGAAAACAATTTCCTAAACTGAGAGGTTGGCTTAAGCTGCATATTACTACCATTAGTCCAGACATCAGCCTTACCCAACTACAGTGGAATAATCATCTAGGCATCATCCTGGTGTGCTTGAGAAAGCTGTACAAATACCTATTGACAGATTTAAAGAATTGAGACAACAGAATTATAGACTGTAGGAACATATAAACTTGATAGTAAACAAAACCTCGACAGAATCAGAAACTTCATTGAAGAACCAACAAATCTCAACAACAACATAACATTGCAGTTTGGAACTCAAGATATCATGATTTTTAGAATGGAATTTAATTAGCTAAGACATACAGATCAAACTATATATGTTGAGAGAAACTCACAAAGTAGATACTTCACATAGTTATATATGCACTTTTACAGTGATGAGCAAGCTAAAGAGTAAATGATTGTTCTGAGAAAAGAGAAGTTGCCAGTAATTTTCTAAAACTAATCTTCCTCCAAAGTATGTTTGTAATAACAATATAGACTTTGTGTTGTTTTCATCTGAAAGAAAACCCATCAAAATAAATAAAAAATAGAGAAATTGAAAATACCTGAATCCCAAGCGAAATGGAAGGAATTTAAGCACAATATGAACTCAACCCAATCGCTATAAGAAATTTAGTGATGCCAAGAAAAAAATCGAATATAAAGCATGCAGTTCCTTCTTGCTGTAAAATTAAAAGCTACCACTTTATTTATGTAGAGTAAAAAAAATGAAAATATTTCCTGTGTTTTTGACTTTAGCTTTACATCTTCCTTTGAATATATTTTATCAAAATCTAAATGGAATAAGTAGTTTAGCTAACTCTGCAACAAAAAATTGGAAACCCCAATAAACATACATAACTGAAAGACAAAAGGAAAGCCGAAACTCAGTAGATAAAAAAATGTACAAACTTCAAATCACCTGTGAGCCTGTAATGAAAGGAAAAGCTGGAAACCTGCATCAATCAAAGACAGCAAACAACCTCATCTTTGAAGAGGAAAGAAAGAAGGAGAAACGGGGAAAAAATGAGAGAAAAGATGAAGATTAAGAAAATGAACGGAGAGAGAGAAGACATGGGAGGGGACTGGTAGTGGCCAGAAAATGGCAGCTAACCTTCTTGCTCAAACTTGAACTCATCCTTGAAACATAAACTGCAAAAGCAGAGAGGAAAACCATAATGTTGATAACGCACAGAATCCCCAAATAAAACAATAAATCGAGCAAATAGAGGTCACAAATAAACAGAGGGCCATAAAGCTCAAACAAAAGAAAGGCAAAGAGAAAGGGAACCTGAAAATCGCAACCCACCCGACCGGAGAAGCAGCGATTAGAGATGAAACTGAGATGCGATGCAGGAGCAAGAAGAAGCAAAACATGCAAAGCAAAGCGAGGGAAAGAGAAGCGAGGAAAGACCCAAAACACAATGACTGAGGACAAGAATTTTCTAGAAACTGAAACAGCAAAAAGGAGCCTGCTTTAAAAGAACAGGGAAAAAAAAATAAGAAAGACACAGCGGAGAAACCAAAGAAGGAACAAACATCAGACAAAGTCTGAGCAGATGTCACTCCCACACGTGAACTCCTGTAGGTGCTGACTAAGAAAAAGATCAAAGACTGGAGACAAAACAAAAAATAAAGGGAAAAAGATAATAATAAAACCCGGCCCAAGCCCAATGACAATCAACTATCAAGTTAGGTCACACCCAAACCCAAAAAAGGAGAATATTTAATTTCTGTATTCTTAACCCAAACTCACCCATATAACAAACAATAATGTTAATTAACATGATGGCAAATTATATAATTTTTTTACTAAATCTAAACCAATTTAACACCAAACCTTAAACTCTAACCCAACCATAACTTAATTAGTGTATCCTAAACCGAACTCAACCACAATTAAATCAACGAGAAAAATTAAGTAATATATCTAAACACCAAGTAATAAGATAAAATAATGCCTCAAAGAGACAAAAAAAAAAACTCTAATTTAACTCAACCATAATTTTTTTTAAAATATCTCTAATGGTAGACCAAGTGATATGATTTAACAAAATCTAAAGATGATTTAACTCACCTATAATTTAATAAAATAATCAAAGATAAATTGTAGATAACTCTAATGGTAGATTAAGTAATGATACAATAAAATCAATAAGAAAAATAAGTCCCAAGGCCATAATTTCTAAATCAAATGAACTTTAATTTAAATTTCAATGAATAAATAAGGACTAAATGAGATAAAAGAATGGCTAGAGGAGACAAAAATTGACATGGCATGGAATCTAATATGTAGTTTATCTAAGTTGACTACTAAACCAAACTAAAATTAAGCATGTAGATGACAATTCTACATTAATCCAATAAAATCAAGCACTAATTAAGTATGATAAAAACTAATCCAACTTCTATAAATACCAAGGGAGACAAAAATGACATGATATGAAATCTAAACCCTAAAAATAACATGACAAACCCTAAGTGAGATGAAGCATTGTCCCCATGTCATAAAAGCCAAACCCTAACAAACAATATAAACCCTAAGTGAGATAAAAAGTAGCCCTCAAATACTAAGCAACATCAAATAATGGCCAAAGGAGACACAAAAATGACATGAAGCCTCAAGGAGACAAAAAATGACATGACATGAAAGGCAAACCCTAACTATGAAATGCTAAACCCTAAGTGAGATGAAAGCTAAACCCTAGCCATGACATGAAAGCCAAACCCTAACATGTCATCTAAAGTGAACATCCAAAGTGAACGGTAAAAAGGAATTGGAATGCCTAAAATATCCTCAAGTCTTATATTGGATGCCCAAATTGCCCTCGAGGCTTATACGAAATAACAAAAAAACCGATGGCAAAAAGACCCAAAAACCATGCAAATAGTACCCCAATTGAATGTGGTGAGAGTTCTTATTGGTTTTTTGGTAATTCACATTTCAATTATTATTGTTTGTTATATTTGCCCACGTCCATAATCAGAACTCCTTGTGAGAGCATTTGGGACTCTTTTGTGAGAGCGTTTGTCTTACTTCATGCAAATTTCTTTATTTTTTTCTTCTTCTTTTTTTTCACAAGTTTGCTATTTTGCTTTTTGGTGTTAATGATCATGGCAGAAGATTTAGACAACTTGTGGTTGAAATTTCTATTAATAGAGGAGAACAATGTTGTGGAGATTAAATAATCTTGGGTTGACTTGGGTTGATGAAAACATTGGAGAAAGGAATCATTGTTTGATTGGCAGAATTATTTCATTTTGGTCTTCAATACCCTTGAAGTTCATAGTGATTTACACACGACGTTAGGCGAAAAAAGGGTTCGAGATCAACTTGGATTGGAGGCTGCCTTATTGAAGAAATCCTATATTTATCTAGCCTACTTGATTTTTTCCTTTTCACTTTGTTATAGTAATTAATGTTAATGTTTTGGATCATAGTATAGCACAATTAGACTATAACAATGATGCTAACTATGATTGGCAAGGGGTTCTTCCACCATGCGTTTGTAATTTAGATTATCAATATATGAAATATCATTACTTTTCTAAAATTAAAAAAAAAACTAGTATCAAATATCAAATAATAGTAATTACTTTGACACACTAAAAGTCTAAAACACACAACCCATTAGATATTTTCGGTTGGATAAAAGGGATAGAAATCCTCTCCCCCCATTTTCTGTCCCCCCTTATCCCTCATCCACCAAATCATGACACATGTCCCTTGTATTATACCTTGTTTGTTTGAAGTTTTATCAAATAACATTAATAAAAGAAAATAAAATAAAAATCCCACTTAATCACCAGGTTTAGCCGCAAATTAAAAATAAATAATCGAATATAAGGGTTAGTCCTAAATTTTAGAGTAATGCTACACGCCCCTCCATTTTGCTCCACACAATGTTCCCTCCTGACGTGTCCATCACACGTCAAGCCATATGACCTCACTTTATTGGTCCCAATGCACCCTTTACAAGATTTAATTTTTCTAACCCTTAAAATAAAATTTTAATTTTAATTTTAATTTTAATTTTAATTTGGGCTAAACTTAGTGAATTAGTTATATATTTTATTTCTAAAACCCTATAACAATATTATTAATTATGGAATTTACCCTTAAAATAAAAATAAAATTTTAATTTGGGGCTAAACTTAGTGAAATTAGTTTTGTATTTTATTTCTAAAACCAATACATAATTAATTTTGAAATTTACCCTTAAAATAAAAATATAATTTTAATTTGGGGCTAAACTTAGTGAAATTAGTTTTATATTTTATTTCTAAAACTATATGATAAAAATTACTATAACTAAACTTAATAAAAAAATGAAAAAAAAACAAAAGAAAAAGGAAAAAAAAGAGCAGGCGGGAGAGGCGGTGAAAAGCATAGGCGGGGCAGCAAGAATAATTCTAAATTTTAATACATTCCACATAGGATTTTAGAATGAAAATATAAAATTTAATTTAATTAGGCAAACAAGGAATAACATTAGAAATTAAAAAGGGACACATGTCATTATTTGATGGATGGGGAACAATGGAGGACAGAAAATAGGGGGAGAGGATTTTTATCTTAATAAAAGATAGAAAAGGTATTGCCAATTTGCAGTCTTTGAAAATATTTCAAAATGAAGTACTGTATGAAACTATGAATGGATAAATATAAACAGATATTTAACTTTTCAAAAAAAAAAAACAGATATATTTAACTATTTATTTTGATTGCATACTTGCATGTCGATATGGTCCGAAGTTTTACGAGTTTTGAATTGACGTCTTCTTGTGCCGTCGACATCTTTCCATAATTCCATTCAACATCACACGAAAAGGAAAACATTATTGTTGTTCGAAAACGAAAACCGTCGTTTTTTGTGCACAGTATATACCATACGCAGGCGTGAATAACGTTTTTGCTCGATTAATCTGTTTCTTTTTAATTTTTTTTTTTCTGTCAAACAACTTCAACTTTAACTATTAATTAAAAGAAAAATATGTAAAATTAAATTTCAAAAAATATATTTTGAAAAACTTGTATTTCAAAGTTTATAAGTAGGGTGTAAATTCTATAAGAATTATCCTAAAAAGAGTGTGTTTTAGGATCCCATTAAGATGATGTCATCTAATTAATTTTGAATCACTATCAAGATATATTTTACACCCTCATTCACCATATAAACTCTTATTAATTACATATCATTATTTGCATTAATTCACTCTTGATTCTAATTAACATTGGATTGATTTGGTGAAATTTATTTTATACTTTTAAGAGTAAATATTATTTATGATTATTCTTGAAGATTACCATCAACCATTTTTTTTTTGAAACCATCCACACCCATTTATAACTCTAAATTCTAATTAAGACTTTTAATTTCTTTTAATTAATATTTATTAATCAAAAGAATCAAATTATGATGACCAATTAAATTAATTAAACTTTGAATTTGTTCTAAACCAATTAAATTAATTTGCCACTACTAAAGAAAAAAAAAATCTTGTTTCACATCGAAAACCAATCTTAATTTGAAAAATAAAAGTTAAGGGCAAAAACAAAATTTATTAAAAAAAAGTCACGTTGCAAGTACAAAAAAGAAGTAAGTTAAAAAATAAAATTTATTAATAAAATTATTCAATTTTAACTAAGGTTAAAATTATGTTAAGATAATTAATAAAAATTTAATTAGGTGTGGTAGGGTGTAAATTAGGATTTAATGATGATTCAAAATTGATTAGGTGGCATCATTTTAGTGAAATCCTAAAAGCACCTATTTTTAGGATGATCCTAATAGAATTTAAACTCTTATAAGTATTATCTTAAAATTTTATTTTGGTTTATATATTTTTAAAAGATGGTCAAAGTTGAAATTATTTTATCAAAGAAGGACAATTAAAAAAGAATGGAGGGAGTATAAAATTGCTATTATCAAGGTCTTAAAAAATAGGATAATTCTTTTTGACCCTCCAATTTGTCCCTTCAACTTGACCCTCCTAATAATTAAGGAAATAAATTAAATTCAGGGTTTTTTTGGCACAAAGAAAGCGAAAATTAAATCCAGGTTTAGCCCCCTAATAATTAAGATAAGAAATTAAATCCAGGTTTAGCCCCTAGTTATAAATATGGAGAGTTTGAGGGTAAATCCCTTGATTTTAGGTTATTATTGAATAGAGTTTTAGAAATTATGATAAGTTTTCTAATGACATGTCAGGAGGGACAAATTGGAATGTCATGTACTTAAAAAACAGTATAATTAGTCATTTCATGCCAGAGGGAACAATTAACAAAGGGAACCTGTTCAGTCCACATTTCCACAATCATATATGTGTCACCTTGCCAACCATATATGTATACTTAATACATTTTCAATGATATAATTACCTTAGAAGCAATTTATGAAAGAGTCCGTGGGAGTTATCATGGCTCATGAAGCGGAGTAATTGTAATTCTAATTTTCAAAGTTCAATCCGCAAAATGCATGGTTTTTTTTTTTCTAAAAAAAATGGTTCAACAAATTTATTAGGGCAAAAATATTTTTTATAAAAATTTTCTATATGATGAGTCCAAATGTTCACTCTATTTATTTTCGGGATATATATATATATATATATATATATATATAGTCGTAGAATACAAATTTTTGTAATTGTGCCATGTCATTCATGATAATTTCTATATAGATTCAAGTCTGTGAGATCATTACTCTCTTAAGTGTTGCTGTTAACTTGCTGGCTAGATGAGATCATCAATATTTTTTAGTTAAGATGCAATTAATTAATCGTAGAATGGGAACTACATTTAGTCACATTTCATTGACTTTATTATTTAAACTTTGAGATATTTTCGATTTGAAAATCTCAAATTTTAGCCATAAATTTATGAATGGTACTGCCTACTTGTATAAAAAAATGGGTGTTTACATTTAGCAAAAGAAGAAGAAGAAATGAAGAAATTGAATATATTCATCAATATATATAACAATCCAACAGTAGTTTCACAGTTTCACCATAAAAAAGCCAATATATATAATTTCAAAAGTCAAAATAGTACTTGGAAATGGACTTGGATGATAGAGATTGACCCAACTGCTTCAACGAGATTAATGCATGCAACGATGTCACCACCGAAAACAAGAAAAGAAAAAAAATAAAAAATGAAGAAGTATACTATAAATTAACTTTTTATAGCAACATGAGCTTTGGACCGCAAAAACCAAGTCGACCAACGATTCCAACCAACGTGGAACAATGAACACCACATAGCATTAAGTAACATGTATTTGATTAGTGATTACCGTTTTTGTAAGAACATATTGCGTTCATATATTTGAATTTGTTCCTTCGTTGATAGGAAAACATTACTATTTGGTCATAGCCGCCCACATAGAAATTGCAAACCAAAACTACTTGGCTTTTGTTTTACACTGTTTCCATTTTGCAATCAAATAAATACTGATGGGTAGGGACTAGGGAGGAGGAGACTATATATATAAATCATACATAAAATAATAATATATATATTGTGCGAAGTCGACTAATTTAAGAATATTTAAGAGTTAAGTCTACATAAAGTGATCTACTAAACTTTTTTAAGTAACCAAATAATTATTTTTATTAGATGGGATAATTTTCCATGTTAAATATAATTTATTAGCGCGATATTAAATTAAAGTTTACATATTGGAAATTTTTTTTATAGAATTCAGAGAATAGTTTTAAATGTTAAATGTATACTCTTTGTTCTAAATTATCTAATTTTTTTTTGGGTCAAATTAATTTTACCTTTGACCTTTAATAAATAAATAAATATATATATATATAATCGGATTTTCAAAAAATATATTTTGAAAAGTTTAAGACTAAACTTAATCAAAACATAATTTTTAAAAATTTAATCTTATAAAAAAATTTTATAATTAAGAGTCAAAGTTAGGCTTACTTTGACCCCACTAAAATTTTAGAATCCTATATTTTATATATATGTAAAATGAGCCATATAAATAGAGATATATCAAGATTGACCCCATTGAAAAATTAAATTTCACATATTGACCCCACTAAATTTTCTTTAAAACGTATTTATCTAATTAGAAAGTAAATTTTTTTACAAGGTATAATAGTATTTTGACCCAGTGACTTCTCATTCTCGCTATACCACTGGACACATATCACTGGACACATATGACATAAAATATGGTACTATGTACTTCATCATTAATTGTTTTTCTCCCAAAAACATCAATATTGTTATGTCATACAAATATAGTGTAATTGGAGCCCTTAGTCGACGCTTCTCATTGCTGTGTTATTTAGACCCGTTGAAATTCCCTATTTGGCCAAAAGATGAAATTTTCTCAAATCGCATTTCACACATTTCCTTCAATTCCCTGTTTTTATCTTTTTCACGTGTCCCAAATAAATCCGTGCCGCCCCGTGTCTATCTCGCGGATTTTATTCTACTCCAAATTCCACCCCTGACCCCCTCTACCCGTATTTATGTGCATGCACTTTTTCTCTTCACTCTCTTGACTTCACTCTCACTGACCATCTTCCCTTTCGTTAATTCACGCTCGTTTTTTTTTCTTCTTCTTCTAAGAATTTCAAAAACTTGAAACAATTTTCAATTTGAGGAATTAATTCTGTTTTTGTAGCTAGCCGTCGACATGGAATGCTTGGAGCTTGATAATTCTTCTTCATCTTCCTCTTGTTCTTCATCATGCAAGCCATGCAGCCCTGATTCAGAATCAGTTGATCAGGCATTAACAGTGCCGGTTTCGCATAAGCGAAAAGCCGGTAGGAAGAAGTTCAAGGAGACGCGTCACCCGGTTTATAGAGGTGTACGGCAGAGGAAAGGGAACAAATGGGTGTGTGAAGTGCGTGAACCTTACAAGAAATCCAGGATTTGGCTGGGCACTTTCACTTGTCCTGAAATGGCAGCTAGGGCTTATGATGTTGCTGCCTTGGCGCTTCGGGGGAAATCCGCAGCTCTCAACTTTCCCGACTCCGCTTCCATTCTTCCTCGAGCCAAGTCTTGTTCACCTAAGGATATTCAAAGCGCTGCTCTTGAAGCTGCCGAGGCTCTTAAGACGTCAACTGCAGCGCCCATTGACATATTTTCTTCGCAGTCAACAAATATTCAATTTGGGTGCTCGTCAAGTCAAGATCATCACAAACTTTTTTTCGTCGACGAGCCTATTGATCAGATGAATGAGGAAAATCAATTAGTTGTAAATCATTTTTCCAAGGACGATCATAATCCGTCGTTCATGGATGAGGAGGCAATATTCAACATGCCAGGGTTACTAGATAGTATGGCAGAGGGTTTGCTCCTGGCTCCACCCACAATACAAAGAGAAGTTGATAGGGAGGATGATACGGCTTATTATACCACGAGCATTGATTTATGGGAGTTTTAGCCATAGTTAAAGTTGCATTATAATTTTCTGCTGTTTTTTGTTTTTGGTTCAATAAGTTGTTGGCAAGAGTACTAGAGGGTATATATTAGTGTACATTAATTATGATCCATATAAATATTGTATACCAACATTATACATCTCTAATTAAACCAATAACCAATTGCATGCATTATATCCTTTCGTAGATTCTGTCTCACTGTTCTTTTCTTCTTTAGAAGTGTATAATATATTTGATTAACAAGCTTATCTAATTGTCAATTTTTTTTTGGTACATAAGAGCGGTGTAAGACCGCATTAAGCAGAAATGGCCCCAAGCCAAGCTACACCTTACAAGTCTTTTTCCTAACCTAGGGTCTACTTAGTAATTTGACAAAGTGAGAAAAGACAGAAAATGACAAAAAAAGTTTAAATGGAGCCTCCTCATCGATCCTCAAAAGGGGCCTTTGGTAAATTTCCTAGGTCTTCCAAATACTATTTAGTATATATTTTTATCTTTTTTTTTTTGGTATTTTTACAAGTTAACCTTGTTTGAGCCGGGTTGACCCACTATGGGGTAAAACTCTCCCAACAATAGTTTTCTCCATTCACAAGACTCAAACCCGAGATCTTGGTTAAGGGGAACAAATGCCAAAGCCACTTGAACCAACCACTTGTTGGTTTAACAATTTTTATCTATTCATTAAAGGGTAATGATTTGATTACTAACCCCCCACTACTAGGGATAAACTAAGTAGTATTGGTGGTGTAGTAGTACTTGTAGCCTCTTCTATCATTAAATACTCATAATAATTGATAATAACTAATTATGGAAACATTACCAAATATATATACGGTGGAGTTTTACGGACTTCACACACTACTTTTGGAGTCTAAAAATTCAGTGTATATATGAAATAGTTATCCATAACTAATTGAATCAACAATGAACATCGATCAAGCATAATGGCTCCATCGCGATTTGCGAGATGCAGGGTAGCGAAAGGCGGGAATTAGATTTTCGAAAAGTATTGCTAGCTGTTTTGAGAAAATATGAGAAAACATTAATTAATTCCAGTATGTCTTTTCATATAGTCTTTTTTTTTTTTTTTTTGCTACATATCTTTTCATATAGTCTTGGTAATTAATAATGCTTACTTAGTACAATTCATCATCCTAACAATATTTCATCTTAAAAGTTTAAATAAAAATGATGCTTTTGCTAGTGAGTAGTATATTATATGGAAAAGAGTGGACCTTTAAAGTATCGGAAAGTTCCATTCCTCCAGCATGAAAATATCCACTTTTCATGTTGAAATTATCTATCTACTCTAAGGAAATTAAATGTGCAATCCCAACTTTGATGGTTGTAAACTACTTTGCCTGTGTACCAAAGAAAGCCACTTGGTTAAACTTCAAACCCAAACTATCTATATATATGCGTAAATATCTGCCACTTATATAATCATTATAAATATTTTTCTCATTGGCGTGACAAACGTGCATGTGTTCTTCTGGATTTTCCACACGCCCCATTTATTGATTATTATCAAATTCAATCATTGTTGGTAGCTAGTTAGAGATACAGAGTATATATCTTTTACTTCATCTATATTTTGTTTCTCTAAAGTTTTATGTTTTGTTTACTAGTACTAGTTTGTCACCTTTCGTAACAACTTTTATTGTCATCATTAAGCTTGATCCAATACACGAGTTTCCTTCTTTTCCAACATTTTCCCGAATTTCATATCCGCTTTCAATTAATTACACTCATTTTATCTTGATCTTGTATAAATATGAAGTCGGTCCGTCTGTTTGACTTTTCACAGATGGGTCAATATATTGGACGAAAATCGTCTGCCCCCAGAAGCGTGCCCCGCTCTGTGCCCCGTTAATCAGGTTTTGACACGTAATCCCATAAGAAAACGGTAACCAAGCAATAAACTTCCGTCAAAAATTAAAATTAAAATAAGAATAAAGATTCTTAAGGCTGGGAAAAAAAAAACTCCTCTCAAAATTCATTTCGTCAAAATTTATTTTATT
>AWWV01014322.1:0-15472 GCA_001974805.1 Corchorus capsularis
ATTTTACCAATTAAACACCATCACAGATAAATGTTGAGTGAAATTGGTGGTCATTGAGCAGATCACCCAAAATTGCTCATCATAACAAATAAAAAAAATGCAGGGAAAGAGTGTGGATTGTGGAAGAAAAAGAGTTGGAGGATTCCCACTTATGGTGACACAACCAAGAACTGCAAATGCAGCAAAATTATTTCAAGATTATCTCCATCTTTTTTTTCTTCAATTGAATTGTCATATTCAGTTGAAACCCACTTGAAATCATTTTAATAGAACATAAATCTCAAAGAGTGTTTTCTCTATCATCAATTTGGAATTATAAATATGAAAAGGTCAGAATTTTGATGAGGAGAAAACTCAATCATATTCGCAGAATAGAAAATGAGGAGAAAAAAATGAAAAACCCAATCATCTATAACTTCTGCGAATAAGAAAACCTATTTTTCTGGTGCTCTGAAACTATTTTCTGGAAGAACGGAGAAGTAAGCCGCTTATAAGTATTAACAGTTAACACTGCTTGGGAAAAAAAAGTTTAACGATGTTGGCAACCGTGAAGTCAAAGGATACGTGGCAGACTCATATTAACGGGGCACAGAGCGGGGCACGCTTTTGGGGGCAGACGATTTTCATCCCAATATATTACACTGTGACTTACTTAAGCATTTCAGCGGATAAATCGTTACGTTTTTAGCTAGGGGGAGGGCGGGCAGAATTTCATATATATATGAATCTACACAATTTGCATTTCTCCTACTTCTCCTCTTTTTTGTTTTGTTTTGTTTTTTCTTTTTGAACCCATCAAAATCTAATATAGTAACATTGAATTTGGCCTAGCCCGGAATTGAGTCATATTGAACTCAAATAATAGGGAACTCTTATATTTTCCTTATTAAAAAAACTCGAATTTAAGACCTTACTTCAGAGGTATTGATGTTTCATTCCACTCAACTTAACTTAACAGATCTTTTCTTTTTATCCTACCTCTCAACCATTAACCCAAGTAATGCATTGATTTTTTATTTTTAGTATATGTAGTAATATCTACTATTAATTAAATTATTTTCTACATAATAGTAAATTTCAAATTAATTACTGGGTCTCAAAAGTTGGATTGAGAAATATGAAATTTTGGGGAAAACCCAAGAATTAATAAATTTGGGCCTACTCGCCAGTCCACTAATCAGAAAGGGTCAAAAGAGAGGTAGGTAAGAGGGAAGCGGAGACCTAGGTATGAACTGAAAACTCTTCTACTAGGAGAAAGCCCATTGCAACTTATTGCTTCTCTTTCCGCTTCATATATCACCAACTCCTCAATTTAGAACATTTTCACAGCAATTGTTAGAATTGAATTTAGTGCGTCGAATAACAGTAGCAACTGTTCAAATTAAGTAAATCTATCAAATAAGTAATTCATACTTTCTTTCTTCTTTGTAAAAAGCAGACAATATGTTTGTTTAATTAACCAAAGCATTAGCCATTAAACCTTAGTTTAATTCAGTATCTAAACAGCAGTCTGTTGGCAATTACTTGACCTTGTAGATTGGAACTCCATCTGCAACTTCAAATTAAGTGTTTGGAATGCTCGGCTTTGTGAATCTTGAGTTAAAAAAAATCGAGGTCTTTATGGAACTCTAGTTTTGCTGATTTTATTATATATGGTTGTGAAGATGATGAGGGTAAAAGTGAAATCAGAGAGATAGATTCGGAGGCCGAAGCTGAAGGTGATCAAGTCTACAAATCAGACAAACAGGAGCAAAGGAGTACTCCGCCAAAGAAAATGTTTCGAACCGATGGAACTCAACCAAAAAGGATTATAGTGAACAGTTTGTTGTTGGTCGAGTCTCAACCGACCAGAGCCAACAACACCGGTCCTTTAAAAGATGGTTTAGAAAGTTTTTCCCGAAGAAACTCATTCAATATCGCCGTGGATGCTTCAAGAAAATTAAAAGGGAAGGTGATCAGTGGTAATGGATAAGGATAGACCCTCGGCCGGCTATATATTCGGTGGTAATGGTATTGAAATTGAAAGGCATGGCGGGGCAGGGTACCTAATATGTGATCCGAGTTCTCTAGTATCTCATCCTTATGTCGGAGACAATCCATTGACGAGTGAATGGATTAAGGCACCAAGGAATATCAGTGGCAAAGGATCTCAAGGAACAAAGTCAGAAAACTAGAAACAAATTATACATACGTTAGAGTCAGGATCCCTGGGGCCGATGCCCAACAGTGAGGACTTGTTGTTGGGGTTTCTGTGCTTCTGGCACAATATATCGTACTAATTTTTATTTCATTTCTGTGTTTGAGTATTGATGAAAATATATTTCAGTATTCAAGTTTGGATAATTAACAATTCTCCAAATTGTTGATAATTAGTTAATTATGCAATTAATCAATAAACTAAGAAATAATAAAAAACTGAAGATAATGGCGTATGCAATTTTAATTTTATTTCTTTCTTCCTTCTATTGGGTTCAACTTGCATATGATTCAATTATCAATTGAATACTATATGTCATAGTAAACGTTTAAAAGAAAAAAAAAAGGAAAAAGAAAAAGGGAATTTCTCTAGTACTGCCTTCGACTGTGTGATTAAACAAGTATGTTTAGTACTTCTCTATATATATCGGTTTAAAGGGGTAAGTAGCACGCAATTACGAATTAATCATCAATCACCATTTCTAAATTTCATATACCATATATTTTGCGATCAGATATGAGAAAAGGAGCAAACAAGATGTAAGAGATAATGATCAAACCAAATTTTAATTTTTGAATTTCAGATTGTAAATTTAAAATTGTAATCTGTTGTATCTTCTAGCTGTAGCTGTAGTGATAAGGTAGGTTATACCTAGAGTAATTGGTTGAGAACCAAACTCTAAGATGTATAAAACATTGTAACAGATCATTCATCAAATATAGCTTTCTCTCGTCTTCCTCACACTCTTTACATGGTATCAGATATTTCAAACTAAAACCAAGCAAACGCTTATTCGATCCTGGTTTATTTCAAATCACACTCATGACAACTGCAAGCAATACTACCGCTAGCAACACTACATCAAACCTACCCATTTCGATCAATGCTACAACACAACTTCCACTGAAACTCACCTCAAAAAATTTCATATCCTGGCATGCACAATTTGATGCGCTCCTTCAAGGATTCGATCTTGGTGGCTACATTGATGGCACCACTGAAGCACCTGCCAAGGAAATTCAGAAAGATGGCAGGACTATTGTTAATCCAGATTATGTATTCTGGTTAAGGCAAGATAAATTGATCCTTCACGCCATAATTGCTTCTACCTCTGAGGCAGTACTGTCGTATGTTGCATCTTCCACAACCTCTCATGACGCCTGGCAATAGCTCCTCAAACTTTTTGCTAACAAGACTCGATCCAGGATAATGGATCTTAAGAGCTCTCTTCAATCTACCAAAAGGAATGGCCAATCTGTTGCTGAAGACTTTCAGAAAATGAAATCGATAGTTGATGAGTTGCATCCCACTGGCACCGCAATTGATGAAGATGACCAAATTTTATACATTCTCAATGGTCTCGGTCCTGAATTCCGAGAAATTGCCACCGCAATTCGAGCTAGGAAGTCTTCAATCTCACTTGAAGAACTCCATGATAAGCTTGTTTCCTTTGAAAGTCTTCTCAAGCAAGAAGCAGAGAGTTACTCCGTTCAAGTTTCCAACTGCAAACTTTGCAAAGCGTGGTTTCAACAAAAACTTCAACAATAACAATCGCAAGTTCACTAAATCCTATCATGATGGTAAAAATGGTAAGCCTTCTGGCTAAAATTTCACAAATAGACCTATTTGTCAAATCTGTGAAAAAATAGGTCATTCAGCCAAACAATGCCGATAATGAAGCTCATTCTTTAGCTCTCGTCCCATGGCCAATTTTTCTAATGCTTCTCCCACTGGTAAACCTTGGTGCATGGACTCCGGTGCCTCACACCATGTCACGGCTGATCTTAAATAATCTTTCAATCTCTTCTGAATATGATGGAACTGAAGCAATTAAAATAGGCGATGGAACAGGTCTGTCAAATTACTCATACAGGTGAAACTGAATTAATCTCATCTGATCATTCATTTAAATTAGATGAAGTTTTATGTGTTCCAGAGATTGCTCAGAATCTTGTTTCATTATCAAAATTTTGTAAGGCAAATAAGGTGTCGGTTGAATTTGATGCTAACAAATTTTTGGTTAAGGATTTGCAGACACAAGCAGTGTTGACACAGGAGTTGAACGTGGATGATGTCTATTGACCAGACCAAAATGTGACATGTTTTTATGATCATTTTCCTATGTTTTTAGGAGATTTTGTGCTTAATTTTGGTTGATTATGTCTCAATTTCTTAATATTTGTGATTATAGGCCTTGAAGACAAGAAAAATGGAAAAGTACTATTTTTCCTACTTTTTGGAGCTATTTTGATGAAATTTTGACATAATGATTCAAGTGGAATTTTCATGAAAATTTTGGAGATTTTATGTTCGTGATTGAAGACTCTTTGAAGCTCATTTTATGCTTTAAGAAGCCATGAAGATCAATGCTACAAGTTTCCAAGATGATTGAAGATCAAGAACATAGGTCAAGTGAAGACAGATGCAACTTTCTGACGAGCTCTCCAGATGAACTGGGCGGCTAGGCATTTCATCTGGGCGTCCAGGGACAGTCGGGCCTGCCAAATCTAGCACAAGTTGGTGTCTTCCTCTTGAAGCTACTCCAATTGATTCCGATTTCAGCGACACTTTGGGAGAAAAATCATAACTTTCTCTACAGAGATCCAATTGGATGATTCAAGATGCGTTGGAAATTTAACTCCAAGATCTACAACTTTGCACAAGACTTCGAAGTCCAGTTTTGCCGTTAAGATGGTCAAAAATGCCCCTGAAGTTATCAGACTGTTGTTGTCTTGGGCCAGATTTAGGGTTTCGTCTATTTTCAGCCCATCTAAGCTATTGGATTACACTTGATGACCAAGTAATTAGCTCAACACGTTTTTAAAAGTCCTAGATCGGTTATAACTCTAATTCTAACCCTAGGAGTCTCCTATAAATAGCTGCCTTAAGTTGCAAAACCCTAAGCTAACTAAGCTACCTAAGCTATCTTAGACGCATATCGCAGAACTCTCTTTCTTTTTTTCTTATTTTCACAGCAGCCCTAGGTTAGATTTTCCTCCATGGTTTGTTCTCAATCCATGGAAGGCTAGTTTTCTTTAATACTTCTATCCTTTGTTTGGAGATTTTAATAAATTGATATGGGGAGATTCTGCACTTATAATTTGGTATGATTTTCTCTTATTAAATAACATATTAATTCCTGTTATAATGATTATGATTATTTATGTTGTTGCTTTAGACGATCGCTATTGTCAATAAGATGAATAATCTATGGTTTTTATTTGGTTGATCCTTTGTTGGTATGCCTTATAATTGATACAAGTTGATGTCTCTTGCCAAGATATCAATGGAATTAATAAGTCTTATGGAAAACCGAGGCGTGATAGTTGGTTTGAAATAAGTTTGATTTTAATTTATTAAGCATGTCAGATCTATAACTGAGCTTAATGCTTTATTCTTGTTTCTGAGGCGTGATAGTACGGAAGCATGAATGATAGGGTTATTCTTTGTGCCTGGCGGAGTGAGATTAACTAATTAGCATGTTAGGGAAACCTAGATCAATTATTCTTGGGAGGTTATTGAATGAATCTTGTTTAATATTTTACCTCTATTTATAGAGTGGCGTAAAATAGATTCTTGACTAGTTCAATAATTTGGTTGTACTAAATTTATCTCTCATATCGATGATCCATATCTCCTATTGATTAATTTCTACCAACAATTGGATGGAAGTATGTTTTTAATTGATTGTTTTCTAAATTATTTCCCTAATTTTCTATTTAGTCTTTTATTTTAAAATCTCTTTTATAAATTTGCTTTAGTTTTAAATTCCTATTTTTTCTTAGTTGTTTTTAAAGTATTTTTGGTTTCAAAGTTATCCGTTTCACTCTCTCTTTGTGGGATCGACCCCTGCTTACCCTAGCTATCTAGTTAGTTTTTGTGGGGATTTATTTTGTGTTTCGTTGACGACCGATCATCTATGAATTTTCTTCAAATTTCAATTCAATAAAGCCAATTGCTTTCACAGCTGTCCGTACTTCAACTCAGCATTGGCATCAGCGTCTTGGTCATCCATCAAAGTTCATTCTTAATCGAGTCATCAAAGAGTTTTCCCTTCCACAGATTTCCAATGATTTTCAATCCTGTAATTCGTGTCATTGCAATAAGAGTCATAAATTGTCCTTTGGTGTATCTCCATTGAGTAGTTCTAAACCTTTGGAGCTTGTTTACACAGATATTTGGGGACCTGCGCCAATTCCTTCCTTTAGTGGTCACTGATACTATGTAATTTTCGTTGATCATTTTACGAAATGCATATGGTTGTTTCCCTTGAAAAACAGGTCTGATCTTTATTTGCTATTTCCAAAATTTAAAGCAATTGTCGAAAATTTCTTTGCAACAAATTAATAACTCTATACTTTGATGGGGGTGGGGAATATGAGAAATTAAAGAAATTTTTGCGGCCACATGGTGTTTCTCACTTGCAGACACCACCTCATACTTCACAACACAATGGACCAGCTGAAAGGCGCCATAGACATGTAGTTGAGACTGGCTTAACCTTATTACATCAAGCTTCCATGCCTCTTGAATTTTGGGATTATGCTTTTCAAACCGCAACTTATCTTATTAACAGAATGCCAACTCCCAAACTAGATTTTAAATCCCCCTTTCGGGCATTGTTCAAAAAGGATCCTAATTATCATAAATTAAAGGTTTTTGGTTGCCTTTGCCATCCATGTCTTCGACCTTTCTATTCTAATAAGTTTCAACCTCGGTCCAAACCTTGTGTGTTTGTTGGTTATTCAAACAACAAAAGTGCTTTTCTCTGTCTTGATGTTGAGTCTTCCAAATTATTTGTTTCTAGGCGGTAAAAGTACAAAATTGGTCCCTCAAGTGAAAAAATAAGCAATTTAGTCCCTGAAGTGGAGTTAACCGAGCAATCAGGTCCTTTTCGTTACAAGCCGTCAGAGGGTCCGTTAAATTGGCCTACGTGGCAGTGACGCCGTCAACACCGCTGACGTGTCATCTACCACATATTTTTTAGAATAAAAAATTCAAAAAAAAAACAAAAAACGGAAAAATTATTAAATAAAAATTAAAAGGAAAAAAGCTTACACAAAAAGAATTATCAATTTTCCCTTAAAAAACACATATATTCCAGATTTTTCTCTAAAAAAATGGATTAAACACCTATCTTTTCAATAGCAAAAGATGAACACAAGATGAACACTTTGAATCCATCAAGTATAATACCCATTCAAAAACCACTTAGAAAAACAAAAAAGGAAAAGGAAAGGAAAAGAAAAACCAAAATAACCCACCATCATTTTGCTAGCAAACCCACCCACCATAGTTAGATTTGTGGCTTTTGGGAGCAAGTAAACTTTCTGAATTTCTAAACGGTCAAAGCCAAACCGAGCATAAAATTTCCATTTCAGGACAACCTTGACCCTTGAAAACATCAACAAGCAAGCTAATGCGAAGAAGCACATTTTCCTCTGTGCTATCTTCTCCAGGTTAGGGAACAAAGGCACACCCATCATAGTAACTTCAATTTTAATTTCCTCCTTGTCACCATGTTTTCCCCTCATTGTCATCCACTTCTCGCCCGGTTTGTCTTGGACCGTAAATGAATTGAAACTTGTAGCTACACACAAATCATACGAATCATATATAAACATGAATATAAAACCTCTGCGAGAAAAAAAAAATCTTGATTTTGTTGGCACCTGGTGGGGAGGGGCGTAGTCGAGCTGGTATTCGATGAGGATGTTGGCAGTGAAAGGCGATTTATGGGTATTGCAGGTTGCGTGGGGTTTCCAATGGAGGAGAGAATTTGTGGCTGCAATTCGTGGTTGGCTGCCATTAGTTAGGGTTCTTGAAGCAGAGAGAAATATTCACTGGTCTCGCCACGCGACAAATTGGTGGGCTTTGACAATTTTAGGGTTTTGATAGCAATGGAAGGGAGAGAAGATGAAGAGAATTCTGCAATTTTCAAGGGCTTGGACTGTGGAGAAGAAATGCAGAGAGAGAGGGGAGAGAATGTCGAGAAAATGAAAGGGCTTTTTAATTTTTAATTTTTGAATTTCCCTTTTTTTTCGTTATTTGTTTTATTTTTTTTTTGAATTTTTTATTATGAAAAAATGACGTGGCAAATGACACATCAGCAAAATTGACGGCGTCAATGCCACATCGGACAATTTAACAGACCCTTGACGGACACTAACGAAAAGGACTTGATTGCTCAGTTAACTCCACTTGAGGGACCAAATTACATATTTTTTCACTTGAGGGACCAAAATGCTATTGTCGCTCCACTCGAGAGACCAATTTTGTACTTTTACCGTTTCTAGGCACGTTGCATTTGTTGAAAATCAGTTTCCTTATCAACAATTCAAGTCTTCTTCCAATAAAGAGTTTGAGTCTAATGCAAAGTCCTTCTTATTTTATCCTGATCTTATTGTATGATCGAGCCAAAAACAACCCTATTTTTATGGCTATTTTACTATGTTTTTGGATTTATTTATGCTCTAATTTGCCTAATTTTGATGAAATTTGTGCTTTGAGTCTTTAAGAGATTGAAATTGGGAATTTGTTAATTTTCACTACTTTTGGAGCTATTTTGATGACTTTTTACACATATATGAGCAAAGTAATTTTGAGTATAGATTTGAAGATTCAAAGTTCGTTTTTGAAGATTTGAAGATAATTTGAAGATTTAAAGATCATTGAAAAATTATTTCAAGAAGGAAAAATTGAAGATTGGAGTTTTAATTGTGAAGGATTGAAGAAAAGCCCTAAAGAAGCCCGGAAGCTTTGGAATTTTGGATATTTTATATGGGATAATACTGAGCCTATATAAGCCCATAATTGGAGTTAAAATCCCAATTTGTGCTCCCTATATCCAAGAGAATATCCAATTCCCGCAACAATCCCGATACTAGTCCTACTTGGATTAGGATTCAGCGCAGTCTCGGTAAAAAGGCCATAACTTTCTGCTCACATGTCCGTTTTAGCCCCATGAGTAGCCGTTCGAAAGCTAATTCTGAGATCTACAACTTTCCTTTGAAGTCAAAAGCCCATTTCTGCCGTTTTCAAGCCCGAAATTGATGTCGAAATTGCTGTGCGATTTCTGGAACTTTCAGGATCCTACTTTCACTTGGATTTTAACCCTAGGAAGACTTTTAAGCCAACTTGGAGACCAAGTCAGCCCCTAGAACATCCTAGAGTCCTATCCTAAGTCTAATAGTAGTCTTTAGGTTATTTTTCTCCTATAAATAGCCACCTTAGGTCTAGGTTTTTAGGTATTCTATCCCCATAAGAAAATATTGTAGAGTTGCTTGAAGATTTGGAGGAGAAACTATTGGAGTCGCCGCCCCCTCTTGTTCTTTATCCATAGATAAGTTTTCTTCTTCTTATTTGTGGATGCTCACTCAATTCATGAGTGAGTAATCCTTTTCTTTTCTCCAATGTAGAATTTAATTGATCTCTTGACTTATATCATGGTGAGATTTTGTGCTTATTTATGAGAATTGTTTAGGGTATTTCTTAAATCTCTATTTTAATTCTATGTTGCTTGTTTTGATGGATTGGAGTCGACACTATCTTGATAAATTAAGTTAACATTAGCTAAATTAAGTCTAGAACTAATACTTCAGATTTAATTGTTTGTAGCAATTGGAGGAGAACTAATACTTCCTTCCAAGAGAGATAAGAATCAATGGGCGAGAAATTGCTTGTTGTGCTTGTTCATAAATTACTAGTTCTTAAAGCTTTGTTCTTAACAAATCTCTAAGCCGTAATAAGGTAATTGATTGTTATGAATGAAATGGGTAAATTAAGCTGGAAAAGAGACCTTTTATCTAATTTTGGTAATTTCGGATTTAATTCCAAACGAGCTATCCAATGTTTTCATAATTTTTAGTTATCAATGATCCATGATTAATTGTCAAGAGGGATATTAATTCTATGTTGGAGGGTTTTCTTTAATTGTTTTCTCAGTTTATTCACTGCTTTCTAATTAATTGCTTTCTTTAGTTTTCTTGATTGCTTTCTTAGTTAATTCTACTTGTTTGCTAAACTTCATTCAGTTCTACTTCCAAAATTCTCTTTATTTATTTTGTTTTTAATAAGAAAAAGAATAATAACCTATCTCTTTGTGGGATCGACCCCTACTAGCTATTTATAGTTAGTAATTGTTGGGATTATTTTTATGATTGCTGACGACCGATCATAAATTTTGGCACCGTTGCTGGGGAGATTGTGAATTATTTCTTTTTCTTTTATTTTCTATTAGATTTGCACTTGATCATCTTTGTTTTTTAGGAAAAATCCAATGGAGCAATCACTATCCCTTGGTGAATTGAATTTCACACGGGAGATGAAGCCCCTCTGCATTGATTATCCTGATATGGATATTTCCTATAAGTTGAGACCTGGGATGATCTGTTTGCTGCCTGTTTTTTATGGAGAAGAGCATGAAAATCCACACAACCATCTGCGAGATTTCTACACCAAGTGTGCTTTGATAACTGGAATACCTGAAGAACAAGTGAAGATGCGAACTTTTCCATCCACCTTGAACACATAGGCTTAAACTTTTGGGTTTAGGGTGGTGTCCGACATGTATATGGGCTACTCGGTGGGACTTGCTGAGGCAGTCAGGGCCCCGGTTCCTCTCCCAACAAGAGGTATCAGAGTCTGGTTGGACTCGATTGGTATGACCCATGAACATGGTAAATCTGGTTGGTAGCGGGCCGGTAACTGGCTTAAGACTTGATGGGTTGGGCTGCACGGGGGAGAGATGAGGACTCACAAGTGAATCGGGGGAGATTGTTAGGGATTGACATGTGAGGGAAATATCCACATCATAAAGAGACGAGTTGTTCAAATGAAGTTAGTTTGAAGTCCCTCAAAAAAGTTTGAAGTTCCTAGATCGTGATATATGTGCAAAGAGATTTGAGATGAATGAACTTGATGCATCACATGCGCATGACCATGTTATCGATTGATCTAATCTAAGTCAATGATGATGCAATTGTGAATTTCAGACGGGAATTAGATATATTAGCCCCTATATTAAGTTGTACTACAAAACATAATTACGTCCTATGATTAAGGTGTTCAAATGAAGTTAGTTTGAAGTCCCTCAAAAAAGTTTGAAGTTCCTAGATCGTGATATATGTGCAAAGAGATTTGAGATGAATGGACTTGATGCATCACATGCGCATGACCATGTCATTAATTGATCTAATCTTAAGTCAATAATGATGCAATTGTGAATTTCAGATGGGAATTAGATATATTAGCCCCTATATTAAGTTGTACTACAAAACATAGTTTACGTTCTGTGATTAAGGTGTGTTCAAATGAAGTTAGTTTGAAGTCCCTCAAAAAAGTTTGAAGTTCTTAGACCGTGATATATGTGCAAAGAGATTTGAGATTAATGAACTTGATGAATCGCATGCGCATGACCATTTTATCGATTGATCTAATCTTAGTTAATAATGATGCAATTGTGAATTTCAGACGGGAATTAGTTATATTACCTCCTATATTAAGTTACTACAAAACATAGTTTAATTCTAAAGTATACCTAACTGTCATAACTGTTCCTCCAATTGGTTAAACTTTTGAGTTTTGGTATATTTATATGTTATAATTTTGTTTGAGTCGGGTTGACTCATTATGTGATTAAAGTTCTCCTAACAATGATATTCTCCATTCATGAGTCTCGAACTCGAGACCTTACATAAGAAGAACAAGTGTCAAACCACATGAGTTGATTTAAAATTTTGAGTTTTGAATTCTAAGTGATGTCCATGTATATAAACCGTTTTGGTAGGCTTTGCAACCAACAAAGGCTAAAATGGAATATATTTTGGCTATTGTTATTCATTACATCCCATTTATGGGATTTGTGTCTTTCAAAATTGGGAAAAAAAATTGAGAGATTGGCCCATCTCAATTCTCATTACATAAACCGATTCTGCTCTTGTTTTGGTGGTTAAAACCGAAGCTTAGGACTTGCTATCTTTGTGCCAAAAAGAAAAAACCGAAGCTTAGGACAAAAGTGATATATCACAGGTAAAAGCAAAAGCGTTGTTGGAAATCTATAATTTGGGCCCTCATTAGTCATTGCAGCCCATTTACGGACGTTTGATCCTATGAAATTGGGCACAAATATATAGAAAAATGAAATAAAGGCTTTAGCCATCTCTTCGTATAGAGCTACTAGGAATCTCCAAGCCCAAAGGAAAATGGCCCAAAATTTTGAAGATACGTATTGAGTCGAAGAGGAATTATTCCACGAAAATTAATTTTACTCCTACCATATGTGTGGTAAATTGATCTTCCCTCCCTATCCAATAAATAAATTTTTATTCAAATTAATTCCCTTCGTTTATTTATTATTTTGTGTGAGATCCCTTTGTTTATTTCAGTTATCTTTAGACGGGAACGCAACAGTTTATCTTCTACTATGGGATGCATTTTATAGGCCCATAGGATGCATCTTTTATTTGCTTAGTATTATTATCACTATATATACTAGTAATCCGGCACACGCGTATGCGTATGCAAATCCAAAAAATTAATCAATTAAGAACTTGATTATAAATGAAATGAATAACTCGTCATCTCTGAACCTTTAATTTAAGGTAAATTAAAATTAAATCAATTAAGTAAGAATTGGCACATTAAACATGGAAAAATATGATATAAAAGGGAAATATTTTACCTTCATTCATGGGTTCTTTTTGTTAATGGGTAGAAAGTTGAAGAGTGTTAAAAAAAAAAATTGAAGACCAGAAACAGAAGAGGAGTAAATTACATGGGAGATTAAATCAAGAAAACAAGGAAGAGGAGAGTGAGCAGTTGTTGCTCTTTCAATTTTATGCGTGTTTGTGTCCAAATTTGAGTGCCACATGTACGTTGGAAAAAGATTTCGACTTGATTGACAATCCATTTTTTTTAACTTCAAATCAAAAATTCAAAAGCTCCAAATTCTTGTGTTTTTAATTATTATCTTATAGATAATATTATTCGTGTTAGAGAGATCACCATATCGAATGGAAGAGATTTTTTTTAACCAAATTACCCAATGGATTTAGTGGTCTAGTAAGATACAATAGTAAAGCAATATATATCGGAAATAATAAAGATGAGAAAAATAGTAGAAAAAGGAAAAGTTATTTTCATCATTAGTTAAATCCAAATGGTTTATGTATAATTATACTCCGTGAGTGTATTGATGTGTAGTGATAATAATAAGAGTATTGTTTACTTGCAAATAAGATAAATTCCGAGAAAATTAGGAACACATTTAATTTCTTTTTCTTAAAAGAGTCGACGATCTTATCTTCTAAATAAAGGAAATTACTCAACAAATAAGTCAAGAATCCCCACACTGTAGAAATGGATCGCAAAGGTAACATTTGCCTCAGAAATGCAGCCTAAAACTCGGAAAGTATCATAGAGATATATGTCAAATATAATAGTCATGAAAACATCTACGCAATAAAAATGGGAACTGATGAAAATTGAATCATCTGAAAATTAGTATAGAGTATAGAGTATAGACACATTACCTTTGCATCTGGAACTCCAATTTAGTCCCTTTCTCCCTAGCTTCTTCAATCTAGGACCATGAAAAGATATATACAAAATATAGAACCCAAAAAGGAAAGAGTCAAACAAATATTAAACCAAATAAACAATCAAAGTGTGTTATTGTCGGAACTATGCGAGGAAGAGAAAGATTTTGAAATTAGAAGTTGGTTTAGGGAAAAAAAAATCAGGTTAGCATTTCGTGTTCTTGGCAAAACTATGAGAAGAGAAAGATGATAAAGTATCTGTAGGAGTTGGTTAAAGAAAATTTCACGCACTTTTAGTGGATAACTTATAAGTGTAGTTAGTGGATAAGATGGAAGAGTTTATTGGTTAACCAACTTCATAAAATATAGATAGCAGCTTTTTTTTTTTTTTTTTTTCGGTTAACCAAATTCATAAAATATAAAATGAGTTTGTCTCCGAGTTAACTCGTGACACAAATTCAGGACTTCACATTATAATTAGTATATATATATATATATATATATATATAGTAGTATAGTATTGTTATTCATTAACCATCTTATAATATAAAATGCTTGAAAGCACTTAATTAGTTAAGTCTTAGGCGAAAATTTTGGTCGGCAATCTTTCCATTAGCGCCACGAGGATACACTCCACCAGGTGCGGTTGCGTTACCGGTTCCATAAAGGACCCTTAAGACCTCCCGTGCCGTCCTTGAAGAAACACGTCCATTATTATCCAAGGGTATGATGTTTGTGGTATTTCCAAATTGGGATGGATCTGTCAAACCTTCATCTTTCACGCCGCACATGCCGAGTCGGTTTACCAGCTGTGCGGCACGATCCACCAAAGTTGCGAGGTCGAAATCATAAGGCGAGACCGTCACGTCTCTATTCAGGAAGGTTAGTGTTCGTAGAAGTGCAAATCTTGCAGACGCCGTGGCTAAGATTGAAGAAGCCAGCTAAACCCCCCACCCGACGACCAAGAAGAAATTAATCATAAAAATTATTATACACGTAAAATATGGTTACATATATACATATACATATAGGAGATATGATCCAATTATACAGTGTAAAACTTTTGTTTTACACATTTTTTGGACCCTTAGATTTATCTAATCTGACGGTAAAAATTAAAACAAATTTTCTAAATAAAATTTTTCTCTCTTTGTGTTTTTTTCCCTCACGCGCTCCTTTCGCCTCTTTAATTCTTTGTCATCTCTGTCAACTTTCTTCCTTTCTATTCCTCACTAAAATTTCCCCAACCTAGCTAACTCTCTTCCAACCCATTCTTTTTTTTTCCTCAATAGCCCATCGTTCCGTAAAGGATTCACATCCAATTTATGTTTAATTGGATTTAGAAACTCAATTCACTTTGTTCCTCTCAATGCACTTTGTTCATGTAGTAATTTAAGTAGTTCAATTCTGCTGTTATTCTTGCAAAAAGGGACCTGCAAATGCATTCCAGCTTGATTGAAACTTGATTTTTACTAGCCATTGAATCTTTCTCTTTTTTTTCTATTTATTCATTATAAAGACATTATTTTTGTGCCACAAAAGAAACAAAAACATTATACAGCCATTAAGCCCAGCAAACGAATTTGCTTCGCAACCCAAGACCATTTGCATCTCTTGATGTAAGAGAAAGTGATGGCTTGGTCTTGGTCTACCACCAAAGATAATCATCACAGTAAAATCGGTGCATAGATGGCTTCTAGTTTTACAATCTTTTTAAAATGGTTGAAAAGCAAAACAT